>JAWNND010000790.1:0-37520 GCA_035043265.1 Drosophila testacea | reverse complement strand
TTTGGTTAAGATAGCTCAAAAAACAAAAAAAATTTCATACTAAGCAATTTTGACCTTTGAACCCCCATTTTAGCCCCTTCCAGTGGGGATATCAAAAAATCCCGTCTTATTGCACGATAACTTATGTCTCAGCTATGTTGTGTAAAAATTTCATCTCAATATCTTGAACCGTTTGGCCTACAGCGTGATGACTAAGTCAGTGACGTCAGTGAGTCAGTCAGTGAGGACAAAGAGTTTTATATATATAGATAGAGAATTTACATTTTCGCTGCTCGCTGTTTTAAAGTTTTCGCTGCAATTGGATTATTGCAGCAAGAGCGAGTAACAGTGCCATATACTGAAAATTGATTTTGAAAGCCGCAACACAAATGAATCGTTACACCCCCCTCCCCCTCCCCATCCCTTGTCCATCTTCTTTTGATTGTTTATTAATAGCATTAAAAGCCACTGTTCCTATGGCAGCTATACGATATAGTGATCCGATCTTGACCAAATTTTCTCAGGATGTAGCAGTGAGTAAGAAATCCATAATCTGTGAGTTTGGTTGAGATATCTCAAAATATAACAAAAATCTTCATACAAAGTTTTAATTTGCATCTGGTTGTTCCTATGGCAGCTATATGATATAGTGGTCCGATCTTGACCAAATTTTCTCAGGATGTAGCAGTGAGTACGAAATCCATAATCTGTGAGTTTGGTTGAGATATCTCAAAAATAACAAAGATCTTCATACAAAGTTTTAATTTGCATCTGGTTGTTCCTATGGCAGCTATATGATATAGTGGCCCGATCTTGACCAAATTTTCTCAGGATGTAGCAGTGAGTAAGAAATACATAATCTGTGAGTTTGGTTGAGATATCTCAAAAAATAACAAAGATCTTCATACAAAGTTTTAATTTGCATCTGGTTGTTCCTATGGCAGCTATATGATATAGTGGTCCGATCTTGACCAAATTTTCTCAGGATGTAGCAGTGAGTAAGAAATACATAATCTGTGAGTTTGGTTGAGATATCTCAAAAATAACAAAGATCTTCATACAAAGTTTTAATTTGCATCTGGTTGTTCCTATGGCAGCTATATGATATAGTGGTCCGATCTTGACCAAATTTTCTCAGGATGTAGCAGTGAGTAAGAAATACATAATCTGTGAGTTTGGTTAAGATAGCTCAAAAAACAAAACAAAATTTCATACTAAGCAACTTTGACCTTTGACCCCCCATTTTAGCCCCTTCCAGTGGGGATATCAAAAATCCCGTCTTATTGCACGATAATTATGTCTCAGCTATGTTGTGTAAAAATTTCATCTCAATATCTTGAACCGTTTGGCCTACAGCGTGAGTGATCAAGTCAGTGAGTCAGTGAGTCAGTCAGTGAGGACAAAGAGTTTTACATATATAGATAGATAGATAGAGAATTTACATTTTCGCTGCTCGCTGTTTTAAAGTTTTTGCTGCAATTGATTATTGACCATACTATCTGAAAATTGATTTTGAAAGCCGCAACACAATAGGAATCGTTACACCCCCCTCTCACCATCCCCATCCCCTGTGTCCATCTTCTTTTGATTGTTTATTAATAGCATTAAAAGCCACTGTTCCTATGGCAGCTATACTGATATAGTGGTCCGATCTTGACCAAATTTTCTCAGGATGTAGCAGTGAGTACGAAATACATAATCTGTGAGTTTGGTTGAGATATCTCAAAAAATAACAAAGATCTTCATACAAAGTTTTAATTTGCATCTGGTTGTTCCTATGGCAGCTATATGATATAGTGGTCCGATCTTGACCAAATTTTCTCAGGATGTAGCAGTGAGTACGAAATCCATAATCTGTGAGTTTGGTTGAGATATCTCAAAAAATAACAAAGATCTTCATACAAAGTTTTAATTTGCATCTGGTTGTTCCTATGGCAGCTATATGATATAGTGGCCCGATCTTGACCAAATTTTCTCAGGATGTAGCAGTGAGTAAGAAATACATAATCTGTGAGTTTGGTTAAGATAGCTCAAAAAACAAAACAAAATTTCATACTAAGCAACTTTGACCTTTGACCCCCATTTTAGCCCCTTCCAGTGGGGATATCAAAAATCCCGTCTTATTGCACGATAATTATGTCTCAGCTATGTTGTGTAAAAATTTCATCTCAATATCTTGAACCGTTTGGCCTACAGCGTGATGACTAAGTCAGTGAGTCAGTGAGTCAGTCAGTGAGGACAAAGAGTTTTATATGTATAGATAGAGAATTTACATTTTCGCTGCTCGCTGTTTTAAAGTTTTCGCTGCAATTGGATTATTGCAGCAAGAGCGAGTAACAGTGCCATATACTGAAAATTGATTTTGAAAGCCGCAACACAAATGAATCGTTACACCCCCTCTCCCCTCCCCATCCCTTGTCCATCTTCTTTTGATTGTTTATTAATAGCATTAAAAGCCACTGTTCCTATGGCAGCTATACGATATAGTGATCCGATCTTGACCAAATTTTCTCAGGATGTAGCAGTGAGTAAGAAATACATAATCTGTGAGTTTGGTTGAGATATCTCAAAAAATAACAAAGATCTTCATACAAAGTTTTAATTTGCATCTGGTTGTTCCTATGGCAGCTATATGATATAGTGGTCCGATCTTGACCAAATTTTCTCAGGATGTAGCAGTGAGTACGAAATCCATAATCTGTGAGTTTGGTTGAGATATCTCAAAAAATAACAAAGATCTTCATACAAAGTTTTAATTTGCATCTGGTTGTTCCTATGGCAGCTATATGATATAGTGGTCCGATCTTGACCAAATTTTCTCAGGATGTAGCAGTGAGTACGAAATCCATAATCTGTGAGTTTGGTTGAGATATCTCAAAAAATAACAAAGATCTTCATACAAAGTTTTAATTTGCATCTGGTTGTTCCTATGGCAGCTATATGATATAGAGGTCCGATCTTGACCAAATTTTCTCAGGATGTAGCAGTGAGTAAGAAATACATAATCTGTGAGTTTGGTTGAGATATCTCAAAAAATAACAAAGATCTTCATACAAAGTTTTAATTTGCATCTGGTTGTTCCTATGGCAGCTATATGATATAGTGGTCCGATCTTGACCAAATTTTCTCAGGATGTAGCAGTGAGTAAGAAATACATAATCTGTGAGTTTGGTTGAGATATCTCAAAAAATAACAAAGATCTTCATACAAAGTTTTAATTTGCATCTGGTTGTTCCTATGGCAGCTATATGATATAGTGGCCCGATCTTGACCAAATTTTCTCAGGATGTAGCAGTGAGTAAGAAATACATAATCTGTGAGTTTGGTTAAGATAGCTCAAAAAACAAAACAAAATTTCATACTAGCAACTTTGACCTTGACCCCCATTTTAGCCCTTCCAGTGGGGATATCAAAAAATCCCGTCTTATTGCACGATAATTATGTCTCAGCTATGTTGTGTAAAATTTCATCTCAATATCTTGAACCGTTTGGCCTACAGCGTGATGACTAAGTCAGTGAGTCAGTGAGTCAGTCAGTGAGGACAAAGAGTTTTATATATATAGATAGATAGATAGAGAATTTACATTTTCGCTGCTCGCTGTTTTAAAGTTTTTGCTGCAATTGGATTATTGCATATACTGAAAATTGATTTTGAAAGCCGCAACACAAAGGAATCGTTACACCCCCTCTCCCCCTCCCCATCCCCTTGTCCATCTTCTTTTGATTGTTTATTAATAGCATTAAAAGCCACTGTTCCTATGGCAGCTATACGATATAGTGATCCGATCTTGACCAAATTTTCTCAGGATGTAGCAGTGAGTAAGAAATACATAATCTGTGAGTTTGGTTGAGATATCTCAAAATATAACAAAGATCTTCATACAAAGTTTTAATTTGCATCTGGTTGTTCCTATGGCAGCTATATGATATAGTGGTCCGATCTTGACCAAATTTTCTCAGGATGTAGCAGTGAGTACGAAATCCATAATCTGTGAGTTTGGTTGAGATATCTTAAAAAATAACAAAGATCTTCATACAAAGTTTTAATTTGCATCTGGTTGTTCCTATGGCAGCTATATGATATAGTGGTCCGATCTTGACCAAATTTTCTCAGGATGTAGCAGTGAGTACGAAATCCATAATCTGTGAGTTTGGTTGAGATATCTCAAAAATAACAAAGATCTTCATACAAAGTTTTAATTTGCATCTGGTTGTTCCTATGGCAGCTATATGATATAGTGGCCGATCTTGACCAAATTTTCTCAGGATGTAGCAGTGAGTAAGAAATACATAATCTGTGAGTTTGGTTGAGATATCTCAAAAAATAACAAAGATCTTCATACAAAGTTTTAATTTGCATCTGGTTGTTCCTATGGCAGCTATATGATATAGTGGTCCGATCTTGACCAAATTTTCTCAGGATGTAGCAGTGAGTAAGAAATACATAATCTGTGAGTTTGGTTGAGATATCTCAAAAAATAACAAAGATCTTCATACAAAGTTTTAATTTGCATCTGGTTGTTCCTATGGCAGCTATATGATATAGTGGCCCGATCTTGACCAAATTTTCTCAGGATGTAGCAGTGAGTAAGAAATACATAATCTGTGAGTTTGGTTAAGATAGCTCAAAAAACAAAACAAAATTTCATACTAAGCAACTTTGACCTTTGACCCCCCATTTTAGCCCCTTCCAGTGGGGATATCAAAAAATCCCGTCTTATTGCACGATAATTATGTCTCAGCTATGTTGTGTAAAAATTTCATCTCAATATCTTGAACCGTTTGGCCTACAGCGTGATGACTAAGTCAGTGAGTCAGTGAGTCAGTCAGTGAGGACAAAGAGTTTTATATATATAGATATAAGAACACTTTTTACATAACAGAGATACCGCAAAAAATTTTGTTTCTTTTGCAGATCGGAAAATTAAAAGTTATTATGGGTCAAGCATCGCTGAGCAGATCACTGAAGATGGTGATGAGCGAGGACCTCATCGTGCAGTATAATCTGGATGGCGTGAACGGGAAAAAGAGTTTAAGAAACTACAACTCCTTTCTTGCGGCTTTACTAGGTAATCATATAAATATTTATTTTAATTATTTAAATAACCGAACTTAAATTGTACTTATATTTTTTCTTTATTTACAGAGGCCATAAACTTGCTGGACCCCAGCCAGCCCGCGGAGAAAATTTTACGCAACGCGATTACTTGCGTTAAAAACAACGCAAGCCATCGGAAAAATAAAATTAAAAGAGCAGACAACCAGAGGGACCAAAGTGAATTATAAATGAATTATGCAATTGAATTTTTGATTTTTTTGAATTAAAATTTATATACTTAATTGTAATTGTCTTTCAACTATGCAAAAGGGAGGGAAAACGCGAGGATTTCCTGTGAAAAAATTGAAAGGAAATCGACGGGAATTCCCCAGGATTTCCTGTGGAAAAATTGAAGGGAAATCGGAGAAAAATCCCCAGGAATTCCTGTTGAAAAGTGAATGGCAATCGCGGGGAAATCCCCGGGAACTCCCGGGGAAAAATTGAAGGGTTATCGCGGGGAAACCTAGGGTTTCCCTCCCCGATGAGCGTCCTAGGAACTCCCCGTGTTAAAATCCCTGGGGATCTTCATACAAAATCCCGGGGCAATCCCCGAAGGGTCGGGAATACTCCCGGGGTTTTCCCCGCGATAAGCGCGGGGAGTCGGGCAACTGGGCAGTTGATCACACATTCTAAGGACCTGTGGAAAAAAACTTTCCAGTGTAAAGCAAACGAAAAGCCAACAACAAAATACATTCGGAATAGCGACGGAAAAACGAAGCAACAAAGCGAAGGTTCGCGGAAAGCGTGCAGTGAAAAATTGTATTTGCTTTGCAGGCAACGAATAGTAAGGGAGGGTAAAGCAGTATTTACACTCAGATCAAAAAGAAATCGTCAAAAATCTGTTTTTTTCACTTCGCTAACAGAATATTAGTATTTTTTATCGATATACGTGTTCGATATCGATTTACATGTTATCTACGCTGTTATTGTGGCCGCTTTATATAAATCAGCTGTTGTTGCTGCTCATAAGCAAAACAAATTTAATGCTGCCACTTTTAAATAAAATAATAATATAGTCGCTTTCTGGCCTGATGATACATTATAATTATATAATATATTTATTTTGTTAGGCATATCATTTTAATTAAATAAATAAAGTCTAATTAACTTGTTTGGTCCTTATGAGCGTTGAAAATCTGCGGTATTTAAAAATTGACCTCCAATTAAACGTCGTTAATTCCCTCACACCACATTTTCCCCAAATTTTACTATTCAAAAGGTCATAATTCCATCATTCTCTGATGAAATAAGGGATGGAGGCTTATTTCATTACGTCAAAATGAAATGGTCCTTAAGCTGTGATATGTTAAGTCTAACAGTGCCATTTTGAGTTTAACAGAACGGCTGGGCCTTACGTTATGAAACGTAACGAGAAGTGTGAACCAACTTTGAAATGAAAAACGGGGAAAAATTTTCGCTGTTTTTTTTATATGGAGTTTTTCATTTCAACGGCGCTTTGAGTGTAAATACTGCTTAAGAACGAAAAATTGTTTGTGTAATTTGCAATGTGCGCCAGAACCTTACCAGTGTGCAAGCCTAACACACTTCCATATGCTATGTGCAGTACAAAAACAAATGTGCGTCGTGTGCATAGGTTTAAGTAAATCTTTAATTTTTATCTCGTCACTTTCCATGTCGCACTCAACTAACACTCGGAATATAAATGACACAAATCGCATTGATGCATGATCGCCGGCGACCAAAAATCAATACAAAAACAAAAAGTATATTCGCGCTCTCTATTGCATTGGTTTATCTATGAGAGTTCTTTTCGTCATTGGCGCCAAGAACTATTTCGTGCAAAAAATACACACATACATGCATGCATACCTCGTAAAGCACACGAAGAAGATCAGAAATGTACGGCTTAGTGAAGCGCAATTGCTGACTTTTTTATCGCGTGTCACGAACAGGAAAGCGTGTGGCAACGAGTTTGAGCGTTGAAGGTATATAGATTCGTTCAGACGGTCGGCTTTTGTGTGGCTTTTTCTGACCGACAGAAGAGTTAGCCAATCACAATATTCGCCTCGTGTTCAAACGTAAATCCCATAGCTTTTTGTTCTCACTGAATTTGGTCACACAGACCCATTTAATTGTAGCAATTTGCAAATAAATAAGCCCAAAGTGTATTCTGATGAGAACATAATAGATAAGTAGGTGCAGCAGATATTGGCTCCGCAGTGTCCCTATTTTTGTTTTTATGTCGCCGACGTCAATATTTTCATAACTTCAAAATTGCAGCAAACGACTCGGTGCGGCAGTGCTTGTTTTGGATTTTTAAATTTGGTTTGGTTTGGTTGAGATATCTCAAAATATAACAAAAATCTTCATACAAAGTTTTAATTCGCATCTGGTTGTTCCTATGGCAGCTATATGATATAGTGGTCCGATCTTGACCAAATTTTCTCAGGATGTAGCAGTGAGTACGAAATCCATAATCTGTGAGTTTGGTTGAGATATCTCAAAAAATAACAAAGATCTTCATACAAAGTTTTAATTTGCATCTGGTTGTTCCTATGGCAGCTATATGATATAGTGGTCCGATCTTGACCAAATTTTCTCAGGATGTAGCAGTGAGTAAGAAATACATAATCTGTGAGTTTGGTTGAGATATCTCAAAAAATAACAAAGATCTTCATACAAAGTTTTAATTTGCATCTGGTTGTTCCTATGGCAGCTATATGATATAGTGGTCCGATCTTGACCAAATTTTCTCAGGATGTAGCAGTGAGTAAGAAATACATAATCTGTGAGTTTGGTTAAGATAGCTCAAAAAACAAAACAAAATTTCATACTAAGCAACTTTGACCTTTGACCCCCCATTTTAGCCCCTTCCAGTGAGGATATCAAAAAATCCCGTCTTATTGCACGATAATTATGTCTCAGCTATGTTGTGTAAAAATTTCATCTCAATATCTTGAACCGTTTGGCCTACAGCGTGATGACTAAGTCAGTGAGTCAGTGAGTCAGTCAGTGAGGACAAAGAGTTTTATATATATAGATAGATAGATAGAGAATTTACATTTTCGCTGCTCGCTGTTTTAAAGTTTTTGCTGCAATTGGATTATTGCATATACTGAAAATTGATTTTGAAAGCCGCAACACAAAGGAATCGTTACACCCCCCTCTCCCCCTCCCCATCCCCTTGTCCATCTTCTTTTGATTGTTTATTAATAGCATTAAAAGCCACTGTTCCTATGGCAGCTATATGATATAGTGGTCCGATCTTGACCAAATTTTCTCAGGATGTAGCAGTGAGTAAGAAATACATAATCTGTGAGTTTGGTTGAGATATCTCAAAAAATAACAAAGATCTTCATACAAAGTTTTAATTTGCATCTGGTTGTTCCTATGGCAGCTATATGATATAGTGGCCCGATCTTGACCAAATTTTCTCAGGATGTAGCAGTGAGTAAGAAATACATAATCTGTGAGTTTGGTTAAGATAGCTCAAAAAACAAAACAAAATTTCATACTAAGCAACTTTGACCTTTGACCCCCATTTTAGCCCCTTCCAGTGGGGATATCAAAAAATCCCGTCTTATTGCACGATAATTATGTCTCAGCTATGTTGTGTAAAAATTTCATCTCAATATCTTGAACCGTTTGGCCTACAGCGTGATGACTAAGTCAGTGAGTCAGTGAGTCAGTCAGTGAGGACAAAGAGTTTTATATATATAGATATAAGAACACTTTTTACATAACAGAGATACCGCAAAAAATTTTGTTTCTTTTGCAGATCGGAAAATTAAAAGTTATTATGGGTCAAGCATCGCTGAGCAGATCACTGAAGATGGTGATGAGCGAGGACCTCATCGTGCAGTATAATCTGGATGGCGTGAACGGGAAAAAGAGTTTAAGAAACTACAACTCCTTTCTTGCGGCTTTACTAGGTAATCATATGAATATTTATTTTAATTATTTAAATAACCGAACTTAAATTGTACTTATATTTTTTCTTTATTTACAGAGGCCATAAACTTGCTGGACCCCAGCCAGCCCGCGGAGAAAATTTTACGCAACGCGATTACTTGCGTTAAAAACAACGCAAGCCATCGGAAAAATAAAATTAAAAGAGCAGACAACCAGAGGGACCAAAGTGAATTATAAATGAATTATGCAATTGAATTTTTGATTTTTTTGAATTAAAATTTATATACTTAATTGTAATTGTCTTTCAACTATGCAAAAGGGAGGGAAAACGCGAGGATTTCCTGTGAAAAAATTGAAAGGAAATCGACGGGAATTCCCCAGGATTTCCTGTGGAAAAATTGAAGGGAAATCGGAGAAAAATCCCCAGGAATTCCTGTTGAAAAGTGAATGGCAATCGCGGGGAAATCCCCGGGAACTCCCGGGGAAAAATTGAAGGGTTATCGCGGGGAAACCTAGGGTTTCCCTCCCCGATGAGCGTCCTAGGAACTCCCCGTGTTAAAATCCCTGGGGATCTTCATACAAAATCCCGGGGCAATCCCCGAAGGGTCGGGAATACTCCCGGGGTTTTCCCCGCGATAAGCGCGGGGAGTCGGGCAACTGGGCAGTTGATCACACATTCTAAGGACCTGTGGAAAAAAAACTTTCCAGTGTACAGCAAACGAAAAGCCAACAACAAAATACATTCGGAATAGCGACGGAAAAACGAAGCAACAAAGCGAAGGTTCGCGGAAAGCGTGCAGTGAAAAATTGTATTTGCTTTGCAGGCAACGAATAGTAAGGGAGGGTAAAGCAGTATTTACACTCAGATCAAAAAGAAATCGTCAAAAATCTGGTTTTTTCACTTCGCTAACAGAATATTAGTATTTTGTTATCGATATACGTGTTCGATATCGATTTACATGTTATCTACGCTGTTATTGTGGCCGCTTTATATAAATCAGCTGTTGTTGCTGCTCATAAGCAAAACAAATTTAATGCTGCCACTTTTAAATAAAATAATAATATAGTCGCTTTCTGGCCTGATGATACATTATAATTATATAATATATTTATTTTGTTAGGCATATCATTTTAATTAAATAAATAAAGTCTAATTAACTTGTTTGGTCCTTATGAGCGTTGAAAATCTGCGGTATTTAAAAATTGACCTCCAATTAAACGTCGTTAATTCCCTCACACCACATTTTCCCCAAATTTTACTATTCAAAAGGTCATAATTCCATCATTCTCTGATGAAATAAGGGATGGAGGCTTATTTCATTACGTCAAAATGAAATGGTCCTTAAGCTGTGATATGTTAAGTCTAACAGTGCCATTTTGAGTTTAACAGAACGGCTGGGCCTTACGTTATGAAACGTAACGAGAAGTGTGAACCAACTTTGAAATGAAAAACGGGGAAAAAATTTTCGCTGTTTTTTTATATGGAGTTTTTCATTTCAACGGCGCTTTGAGTGTAAATACTGCTTAAGAACGAAAAATTGTTTGTGTAATTTGCAATGTGCGCCAGAACCTTACCAGTGTGCAAGCCTAACACACTTCCATATGCTATGTGCAGTACAAAAACAAATGTGCGTCGTGTGCATAGGTTTAAGTAAATCTTTAATTTTTATCTCGTCACTTTCCATGTCGCACTCAACTAACACTCGGAATATAAATGACACAAATCGCATTGATGCACGATCGCCGGCGACCAAAAATCAATACAAAAACAAAAAGTATATTCGCGCTCTCTATTGCATTGGTTTATCTATGAGAGTTCTTTTCGTCATTGGCGCCAAGAACTATTTCGTGCAAAAAATACACACATACATGCATGCATACCTCGTAAAGCACACGAAGAAGATCAGAAATGTACGGCTTAGTGAAGCGCAATTGCTGACTTTTTTATCGCGTGTCACGAACAGGAAAGCGTGTGGCAACGAGTTTGAGCGTTGAAGGTATATAGATTCGTTCAGACGGTCGGCTTTTGTGTGGCTTTTTCTGACCGACAGAAGAGTTAGCCAATCACAATATTCGCCTCGTGTTCAAACGTAAATCCCATAGCTTTTTGTTCTCACTGAATTTGGTCACACAGACCCATTTAATTGTAGCAATTTGCAAATAAATAAGCCCAAAGTGTATTCTGATGAGAACATAATAGATAAGTAGGTGCAGCAGATATTGGCTCCGCAGTGTCCCTATTTTTGTTTTTATGTCGCCGACGTCAATATTTTCATAACTTCAAAATTGCAGCAAACGACTCGGTGCGGCAGTGCTTGTTTTGGATTTTTAAATGTAGCTATAAAATTTTGTGTGTTCACACGGCAGAAAGTCTCCTATCTGTTTTTTTATCATTTCAAAAGTTTTGCAAAGAAAAGACACACAAAGGCCGACCGTCTGAACGGATCTTATTCAACAGAGTCGTGAGTTCACGTGACGCCAAAATTTAGCTGGCGTTCCTCTCGAGCAATAGCGATTTACCGTTGCAAGAGTCGACGCATGAACATGAGCATAAAGGAAAAGACAATAGTTACTGAGGCATGCAAGTTTTTTACATACATATGTGTATGTACATACGCACAAACAAACATTAATTGCAGATTATATTGTCAATGTTGCCAATTCAATTGTTTTTCCGTCAAATTTGGGTTTTTAAGACCCAGTACTTTAAAAAAGTACAAATGGGTGTATTAAGTTTGTGCAAAAAAATATGTGCGTAACAAGCAGAAGGAGGCGTGGCAGACCCCATAAAGTATATATATTCTTGATCAGCGTCAACAGCCGAGTCGATATAGCCATGTCCGTCTGTCCGTCTGTCCCTTTTTTGAAAACCTATATCTCAGAGACTATAAGAGCTAGAGACACCAAATTTGGCATGTAGGTTTATCTATATCTTGCATTGATCAAGTTTGTTTCAGATTTGGTAATTGTTAATTAAGTGACCAACCTCGCCACAATTAACGACATTATTTTTCCCAGATAGACCGCGATTTATCATGAATTTAGGTGAAAAAATTTCGCCTTGGCGACTTCTAGTTTTTTTAAATTATTTTTTACAGTTAAATTTTTTTACACTTCAAACGGCTTGCGCAGGGCACTTGCAATGTCGTTGTTGTTGGTTTTTGGTGTTGTTTTTGTTGTTGTTGTTGTTATTATTATTATTGTTATTGTTTTTAGACCCTGTACTTTAAAAAAGTACAAAAGGGTCTATTAAGTTTGTTCAAAGAAAAAAAGTGCGTAACAGGTAGAAGGAGGCGTGTCAGACCCCATAAAGTATATATATTCTTGATCAGCATCAACAGCCGAGTCGATATAGCCATGTCCGTCTGTCTGTCTGTCTGTCTGTCTGTCCCTTTTTTGAACACCTAGATCTCAGAGACTATCAGAGCTAGAGACACCAAATTTGGCATGTACGTGCATCTATATCTTGCATTGAACCAGTTTATTTTAGATTTTTGCCACGCCCCCCTCCGCCCCTAGAAATTTAAAAACAAAATTTTAAAGACGAATTACAAGAAAACCCTTAAAACTAGCGCCTTGATTTTTGGTATATATAATATTCACTATAGTCTAAACCTGTCCTGAAAATTTCATTCCAATCGGTTGATAAACGCGGAAGTTATTTAACTAACAATGTTACGGGCAAAAGGAAGAAAAAGAGACATAGCGACCTCTATGTTTATCAAGTGGCGCCATCTATTGATAGTATGCAACATTGAAGAACAATCTTTAGTGAACGCTTTGCACTCAAAAGTACTGGGTCTCCTACTGTCGAGCTTGCTCCACTGTAGCTTACTGCATTTTTGTTTTAGTTGTTGTTGTGCTGTTATTAGCACTAATTTTTAAAAAAAATACTACACAAAACACCATGCAAAGCAGTTGCAAAATTAGTGCTGTCCTTTGTTATCAGAGTTGCGAAACTAGCTATAAAATAGATAAATTGGCAATGAAAGCCATTTTTGTTATTTTAAAGATTGCTAACTAATTATCCATTGTTTTGAAAATTTTACTCTCTTTTTGTTGTTGGTGGCCCTGAAAAGAGCCGATTTGCTCAGCAAGCGCCGTGGAATTTATTCCTCGGCTTCCGAATCCGAATCTGTGAGAGGAATAAATATATATACATAAAAATATATCGCAAGCTAACTTTGGTGCGCCAAAGTTTGGATACCCTTGCAGTGCCCTGTGTAAGCCGTCAGATTTTTTACAAAATTTGTTGATTTTGAACCGATCGATCCTATGGCAGCTATATGATATAGTAGTCCGATTTACACCAAATTTGGTCAGCCTGTTTAAAACTTAGTCAAACACAGAATGTGTATATTTGGTTGAGATATTTTGAGAAACAAACAAGTTTTTCATACTAAATGTTGTTGTCGATCCGATCGTTCCTATGGCAGCTATATGATATAGTGGTCCGATTTACATTAAATTTGGTCAGCATATTTAGAACTTAATCAAACACACAATGTGTATATTTGGTTAAGATATCTAGAGAAACAAAAAAGTTTTTCATACTAAATATTGATTTCGAACCGATCCGGTTCGATTTCGAACCGATCCGGCCGGTTCCGGTTTGCCGGTTTGCTGCGTGCAGCAAAAAGACGGATCTGTACCAAATTTCATCAAGATAGCTTAAAAACTGAGAGACTAGTTTGCATAGAAACAGACGGACAGACGGACATGGCTATATCGACTCAGCTCGTCGCCCTGATCAAGAATATATATACTTTGTGGGTGTGCCGTAAGAAAAAATTTAAAAAAAAAAAATCCACCGATTTTTTTTAAAAAAAATGTTTGACTGCGGCGCTTTAATAAAATACTTACGTCATTGAAACGAACGTCATGGTTCACTGCTTGCTCCGCGCGAGGATCGTTTAGTCGCCCAATGGCCATGAAAAGCTCGTGGATCCTAACATGCTGATCAGCATATTTCTTTAAAAACTCGAACTTTGCCAGATACCCGACATAGTGCGCCTTTATACGTCCATAATGAGGAATGTCGCCCCTCATGTCTCTCCAAAGACGCTCCACATTCTGTGTATGTACACGTGTTACAGGGTCCACAAACTTGATTGAGTGGTTAACTGCTTGATGCTGGTACCCCTCGTCAGCAAGACAATTATATGCCTTCCAGCAATCTGACATTATAGTCGTCCCATCGGCAATGCGCTCTTTTATAATGCCAAGCAACTTTTCAGTGTTACGGCTTTCAACCGGTACAATGAAAAAATTGCGGCTTCCACGCTCGATGCCACCGTCCGCAGTTATGTTTTCTTTTGCCCACTTTTGCCTCGTCTATCTCTTCTATTTTGCCAGGACCACCAATAGTAGGACGACCATGAGTTAGACTCCAATCAACATACACTTCCCTCAGAAAGTTTTTCCAGTCCACAACGGACGGGCGAGACCAACCCACTTGAAACTGCGCAAATTCCGGTTCTCCCTTAACGCGAACCGTGTCCCACGCCACGAATTGGCAGATCTCCTTAATGCTGAAATGCGTTCCATCAAAGAAGGTGTTTGTGCGGACACTCTCTTAAAAGAGCAGGCGACTTTCTCCTTCTTCCTTTTGGGCCTGATCACGTAGCTTACAGCTGTGCATCGAAATTGATACCTTGTATCGCTTCTCTGGTAAAGTGTGCACATCGCACCACACGTTGGCAAATCGTCTCTTTGAGAAGCCCATTGTGGCGGTTAAAGAAATCCATCAATTTTTCTGCATCAAGTGTCAGCAGCAGAAAATCAAACACTGTGAACTTGCAGCCTGATCCCAATATAATATTATAATATTTAATATTTAAATTTTATAAAAGTTTTCTTTATTTTACCTGTACACGACAAATGTATTTATAAATCAATTAATTTGCAGATTGAAAAACTTTACACAAGGCGTGTGTCTCCTTTGTGCAACAAAAATCAAGTAACTTACCAGCAACGGGCTCGACAAAATAGCAAACGGTATTAACCGTTACAATGTCGCTCCATAGTGTCGAGTCGACTCGCTTTCATTGTTCCCTATTTAGCTATTTTATAGCTAGCTTAGAAATTTTCAAAATAACACCAAAATAATTCATTGCTATTTTAGCTATTTTATAGCTAGTTTCGCATCTGTGATAACAAAGGACAGCACTAATTTTGCAACTGCTTTGCATGGTTAGTTTTGTGTAGTATTTTTTTTTAAATTAGTGCTAATAACAGCACCACAACAACTAAAACAATAACAATAACAATAATAATAACAACAACAACAAAATCTACAACAACAACAAAAACAACACCAAAAACCAACAACAACGACATTGCAAGTGCCCTGCACAAGCCGTTTTAGGCTTAAAAAAATTAAACTTAAAAAAATTAATTTAAAAAAAACTAGAAGTCGCCAAGGCAAAATTTGTTCACCTAAATTCATGATAAATCGCGGTCTATCCGGGAAAAATAATGTCGTTAATTGTGGCGAGGTTGGTCACTTAATTAACAATTACCTCAGATTTTTGCCACGCCCCCTCCGCCACTAAAAATAGAAAAAAAAATTTCTAAGACGAATTACAGAGAACCCTTAAAAGTAGTGATTTTTGGTATATATAATACTCACTATAGTCCAAACCTGTCCTGCAAATTTCATTCCAATCGGTTGATATACGCGGAAGCTATTTAACTAACAATGTTACAGGCAAAAGGAAGAAGAAGAGACGCTAGCGACCTCTATGTTTATCAAGTGCCGCCATCTATTGAATGGTGAAGAACAATCTTTAGTTAACGCTTTGCACTCAAAAAGTACTGGATCTCCTACTGTCGAGCTTGCTCCACTGTAGCTTACTGCATTTTTATACCCTTTCAGAGGGTATTATATTTTAGTCACGAAATGTGTAACGCATTGAAGGAGGCCTCACAGACCCCATAAAGTATATATATTCTTGATCAGGACGACGAGCTGAGTCGATATAGCCATGTCCGTCTGTCCGTCTGACCGTCTGTTTCTATGCAAACTAGTCTCTCAGTTTAGAAGCTATCTTGATGAAACTTGGTACAGGTCCGTCTTTTTGCTGCACGCAGTACATATGTCGGAACCGTCCGGATCGGATAACTATATCATATAGCTGCCATAGGAACGATCGGTTCGAAAACAACATTTAGTATGAAAAACTTTTTTGTTTCTCAAGATATCTCAACCAAATATACACATTGTGTGTTTGATTAAGTTTTAAACAGGCTGACCAAATGTGGTTTAAATCGGACTACTATATCATATAGCTGCCATAGGAACGATCGGTTAAAAATCAACATTTAACAAATTTTGTAAAAAATCTGTCGGCTTACACAGGGCACTGCAAGGGTATCCAAACTTTGGCGCGCCAAAGTAAGCTTGCGCTATATTTCAGATTAATATTCTTAGTTTTAATAATGTTTTCTTATAATGGTCTTTTTTTTAAGAACAAAGAGTTTCATATTAAGAATTTTATTCTTATTTTAAAAACTAACGATGTTTAAGATTAATAGTCTTAGTTTTAGTAAATTGGTCTTATAATGGTCTAATTTTAAGAACGAAGAATTTTATATATAAGATTTTTATTCTTATACAGTGAAAACCCCCTTAGCGGACACCTCTAATAGGCGGACACCCCCTTGGGCGGACACTTTTTCCGTAACGTTGGTTTTGGTGGGGTTTTCAGACCTCTCTTGGCGGGACACGAATATTTTAAGAACGTTCGCTGACGAGCTAGTTTACTCATAAAAAAATCAGAAGTGGGCGGTCAAATCAAATCGTTATCAGTTTCGAACAATTTTTGTCCATTGATAACTTGATCGTTACTGAAAACGAATCTATAGATTATGACATTCATTGCATTGAAACCCCAGGAAACCAGGGTAATTCGGAATCCGAAGAAAAACCGGAAGAGCCGGATCATGACCCCTATCAAATAGATTCGGATGATAAGGCGATGATCGCAATAATGAAATTAAAAAAATACAGTAAGCTACAGTGGAGCAAGCTCGACAGTAGGAGACCCAGTACTTTTTGAGTGCAAAGCGTTTACTATTGATTGTTCTTCAATAATGCGTACCAAACAATAGATGGCGCCACTACGAAGTTAATAAACACAGAGGTCGCTAGCGTCTCTTCTTCTTCCTTTTGCCTGTAGCATTGTTAGTTGAATAACTTCCGTGTTTATCATCCGATTGGAAATTTGAAATTTTCTGGACTAGTTTGGATCATAGTGAATATTATATGTACCAACAATCAAGGCGCTAACATTAAAGGGGCTTCTTTAATTCGACTTCGAAATTTTGTATTTCAATTTCCGGGGGCGGAGGGGGGCGTGGCAAAAATCTAAAACAAACTTGATCAATGGTAGATGTGGATGATCCTACATACCAAATTTGGTGTCTCTAGCTCTTATAGTCTCTGAGATCCAGGTGTTCATATTTTCGAAATTTTGAACAGCCGTATACTATCCGTTTATTATCCGATCCGGATAAAACTATAGAGTTTGGATTGGACTATAGAGTTTATCATGTATGCCAAAAATCATATCGCTAGCATTAAAGGAGCTTTCGTTATTCGACTTTGAAATTTTGTTTCAAATTTACGGTGGCGGAGGGGGGCGTGGCAAAAATCTAAAACAAACTCGTTTAATGCAAGCTACAGATGAACGTACATGCCAAATTTGGTGGCTCTAGCTCTTATAGTCTCTGAGATATAGGTGTTCAAAAAAGGGACAGACGGACAGACGGACAGACAGACGGACATGGCTAATATCCATTGGCTATATCGACTCGGCTGTTGATGCTGATCAAGAATATATATACTTTATGGGGTCTGCCACGACTCCTTCTGCCTGTTACGCATATTTTTTTTTGTACAAACTTAATAGACCCATTTGTACTTTTTTAAAGTACTGGGTCTAAAAATTCGCTCTAAACGACTATAAAGCGTTTGAATAGGTTAAACTTTTGGAAAGCCATTTGCAGTCCTGCATATAAGACAAAAAATTAAAGAGCGCTCGACAAACCAGAATAGATGATTTTTTTAAGACGCAATAGAAGTGTTACCAGAGCTCGCAAAATTTGCTCTCGCTCGTGCTTGTTGTCAGAAAAAACCACTCGTTCACTGACACGATGCGAAGCTGTCCCGAAAAAACCCTCAAACTTCGTTCTTCTTTGCCTTGCTCTTCGCTCAACCGCCGACCGTTCCTCCGTAAAAACTCGGCAAACGGTCTTTTGAGCATGTATGCGTTTGAGTACAGATAAAAACCAAAGAAGTACGCGGCTGTGCAAGTTTAGCAAAATGAATCGGGAAGTGCATTTTTATTTTTAAATTGAAAAAAAATTAAAACAATCCGTATGCAACGTGTGCAGTGCAAAGCTAGCTGGCCACCATGTTACCAATTTAAAGCGGCATTTGAATGCAAAACATAAAGACGTATTTAATAATGTAAAATATGACAACTCAATTGTAGAGAAATCCGTTAAGAAACGGAAAATATCCTACGAGACAAGCGAAGAGAGAATAACTGCATCTCTCGTAAAAATGGTCAAAACTGATGGTGATGATGACCATTTATATTATTGGATGGCGAAGGGTTTCGCGATATAGTAAACCCTATTTACAATGCCCTCCAAATGTCTCCAATAACATCCAGGAACATTATGGACCATGTTCGATGCAAGGAAAGCGCTATAAAAGAGGAGATCAAGGCTTGCGTTAAGCGGAAACTTATATCGCTCAGATAAGTATGGAGAAATCCATACTTGGTATTAACCTTCAGATAATGAGGTCTACGTTGGCTAAAACTGAGATTACATAAAAAATAAAATAATAGATATTATTAAGGAATACGACATTGATGTTGATCAAATTTTCAGGTAAGGACTTATACATATATATTTAATAATAACCATATATTAATAAATTTATTTGGAGCTTAGCATTACATCCGACAATGGCAGGAACATGGTAAAGGCTATTGAGCTTCTAAATTATGATGCTATACAGGATATTATAAATGATGACGACAAGAGCAATGAGGTTATGGACATGTTGGACACAATGACGTTAAACAATGTGCAGCTTGTGCGATGTGCAGCGCACACATAACAGTTGTGTGTGTATGACGTTCACAAGAAGGACGACATAAGCAAAAAAGTGCATGCATGCCGTCAAGTATGCAAAACTCTACGTTCCGGAAAATTGAGGTATTTCTTTGTTTGAAAGTTAATATAATATATGAAAACATAATTGATCTCATTGCAGACGTACCTTGATCGAGAACAAGAAAAGCATTCCAACTCTGGATGTCACTACAAGGTGGAACTCTACATATTTGATGCTGCTTAAACACTTTGATTTGAAAAACTTTATAGACACGGAAAGGTCATTTTTAATAGACGTTGACTGGGAATGGGTTGAGCTGCATTTAAAGATACATATGATACAACGCTTAAGCTGCAAGAGGAGCAACTAGCTTTCAGTGATTTTTTCATTGCTTGAATGGAGCTTAAGCTGAAATGCCAAAGCAGCCAAAACCTAATAACTAAGCAGTTATTATCTCAACTCCAATTGCGAGAAATTAAATTGCTTGAAAACGAAGCTTTATTGTCAGCAATTTATTTAGATCCTAGGGTTAATTTAATTTTTACAGAGCATCAGAAAGTTTTAGCAAAACAAAATTTAAAAACAATTGCAAGTCGTTACTTTAATTTAAATCAAGAAAGACACTAAATTATGATTTGATTTACAGAAACGTTTATTCTGCGGTGCCTGTTGATGCGCATATGCACACAGATGAGCGCTCTGTTCTCTTCTCCCTTACTCCTTAATGCCTTGCCTGTGACGAAATATCTTGGGCAACAACATAAGGCAACGCAACAACAAAAATAAAGACCTTTTTTGCGGACTCTTTGCTTGCCTTGCTCACTTATTGATTCTCAGTAGCTGAGCGACGAACGATTCTGTTCGTAGCGAGCGGTCAGTACGAGACCGATTCGTGTGCTGCGCTCAACCTAAAACCCGAGAGCGAGAGCACGAAAATAAGCTTTTGTGAAAAACGACCATGTTTTCTTTTTATATCAAAATTTTCCCCAAATATTTAAATTTTTGCGTGATTTTTCAAAAAAGATCGTCGATGCGCCACCTCAGGATGGGCTCCAAAAAATCTGATTTTTTGCACATGTTATTATTTTACAGCGGATCAACGATTCCGCATCCAAGAAATTGGAAAATAAAAAAAAAGTGTTTTTCGCTCCGGCCTAATATACATACATACATTTTATTGCGACACACAATCCGACATATATACAGTTTGTCAAGAAACACTTTACACACTGAAAATTAAATGTATTTTTTTACTTTCGATACGAAAATAACAGCCTTTTATTCCATTTAATCAATATTTTTTAATGCATAACTATTTAGTAACAAGTATTACGTGAATTCGTGAAAAACAAACAGAACTATGAACAGGTAACTTAAAAAGCAACAAAACTATGATTACCATTTTTGACACTGTCAAGAAACTCTTACACTTTTTGTTTTCGAGTTTTATTTTGTTTATCATTCTATGACAAAACGGTGCTTTACCGTTAACTATGCTTAAGTAATTGGGTCAGATTCCAAAATGTAAGTTTTTTTATGTCGAGCAATATTTTCGAGATAAAATGGCAAGTTTTACAGGTAAAAAGCTTAATTTTTCCTTTAATAAAAAAATTATATAAAAATTAAAAAAATATTTTTTGTCATAGTTTAAGCTTTTCGTCTACGATCATTTTAAAATAGTTTGATCCAAATCGGACAACAATTACAGAAGTTTCGAATATAAAAAATGCAAAGATACAATTGTCAATACAAAAATGTATGAAGCTCCATACGATTTTGCAACGCGAAGTATGAGGAAAAATTGTTTATATTCGAAACTTCTGTAATTGTTGTCCGATTTGGTTCAAACTACTTTTAAACTGATCGTAGACGAAAAAGCTTTAAACGCTATGACAAAAAATATTTTTTTTAATTTTTATATAATTTTTTTAATTAAAAAAGGAAAAATTAAGCTTTTTACCTGTAAAACTTGCCATTTTTATCTCGAAAACTATTGCTCGGACATGAAAAAGACTTACATTTTTGGAATCTACGACCCAAAATTACTTTAAAAAGCCATAGTTAACGGTAAAGCACCGTTTTGTCATAGAATGATAAACAAAATAAAACTCGAAAACAAAAAGTGTAAAGAGTTTCTTGACAGTGTCAAAAATGGTAATCATAGTTTTTGTTGCTTTTTAAGTTACCTGTTCATAGTTCTGGTATTTTTTTCACGAATTCACTTAATACTTGTTACTAAATAGTTATGCATTAAAAAATATTGATTAAACGGAATAAAAGGCTGTTATTTTTGTATCGAATGTAAAAAAATACATTTAATTTTCAGTGTGTAAAGTGTTTCTTGACAAACTGTATGTATGTAATATATTCAACTCCGTTCGAAGTATTTTTTTCTCACTACAAACTAAAATAAAACACTTTCTTTGTGTAATTTAATTGTGCAAAATAAAACACTTTCTTTGTGTAATTGAATTGTGTTTATTGTGTTCGTTTTTTATTTCCTAAGGCTTCGGCCACGCATTGAGCGATGAGCGACGTTAATGAGCGATCGCTTTGAGTGAGGTGGCCACGCACTGAGCGACATCACTCGAGTTGATTAGTTATAAAAAATGCCTTATTCTAGAGAGGTTCTACGAAATCTGTTTGAAAGCCGTTATAGTAAATATAGGCAATTAAAGAATACAAAGGCGTAGGTTTAGCGTTCATCCCATAAATCGATTTAAAAATGAGTATGGCGAGTTTTATCACTTATACAGAAATCTTCGAAACCATCCAGATCGATTTTGGCAATACTTACGCATGACAATCGATTAATTTGACTTGCTGAAACCGAGATAAACCGAGATCAACAATTTCTGCTGAAGATCGATTGGTTTTATTATTAAGGTAAGTGTATGTAAGTGTTTGTAAATAAATAAGTATATTAAAATACTGATGATAACATAAGTAGTAGTTTAATGTAATATTTATTCCTTATTTTTAAGCTTAGCAATTATTATATTTTGTATTTTATTTCTAATCTCCAACTTTTCGATGTCAGTAAATTTTTCAAAAAAAGGCAAAAGTGATTTAAAAAATAAAGAATCTTCGTTTTTGTTTTCTTCATCTGTTTGATGTTCTTTTCCGATTTGATTTTTCAACATTTCCAGTCGTTTTTTTCTACCTCCAAGAATTCGGTTTCCATATTAATTTTTCTTTTTCTGGGCGTAGATTTTGCGACTATTTTTGTAGATGGTGTTGACATCACAGACATATAGCTTTCATCTTCCTGAAGCATATCTGAAAGCAGTCGGATCTGGAGCAACTGTCTTTTTAAAAAGACTTCAGCTCCAAGTATGGCCATTTAATATTAAATGTTTGAGCTTCGGATCCTAATGGTAGGCGTGGTAGTTTTTGCAATGTCCTTCTATATGTATCCTTTACATTTTTCCATTTGGCCTTTGCTGCAGCTCCTAAAAATTAGATTTTATATATATGTATATTGTTCATAACAATTAGATTTTATTAATAATTTTATTTTATTTTATATTAGTTTTATTTTGTTAAGCACATATTTTTATTTTTAGGTACCTTGCTACAGGTCATTCATTTCGTGACTTGGCATTTGCTTTTCGATTGGGATGAAGCACTGTTAGCAACATTATATGCGAAACAAGCATTATAATTTGGAAATCACTCGTAAAGGAATATATGCCAACACCAACAACTGATATGCTTCAAAAAGTTACGGAAGATTATTATAGGCGTTGGAAGTTTCCAAACTGTCTGGGTTGCATTGACAGGAAAACATTGCCAAATTATGTGCCCAGCTCATACTGGATCACATTATTTTAATTATTTTCATTATTTTTCAATTGTTTTGCAAGGAGTAGCAGATGCTGACAAAAAATTTATAACAATTGAAGTGGGTGGCAGAGGAAAGCAAAGCGATGGTGGCACATTTTGTGGATCCACTTTGTTTAGATTGCTGGATGCAGGCAAATTCAATGTTCCACCACCACAAGCACTACCAGGCTCAAATATCATTTTGCCAAACTTTTTAATTGGAGATGAAGCCTACCCACTGAAAAATTATTTAATGAGACCATATCCTCGAAAAAAGTTAAATGCCAAAACTGAAAAGTACAATGAAAGATTATCAATCGCCAGAAAGTCCATTGAATGTGCTTTTGGTATTTTAAGTAAGAAATGGCGAATTTTACAAAAAGATATTGAGACAAAACCTAGCACAGCAATTCACATTATAAAATGTGCTTGCATTTTACATAATTATGTAAGAGAACGTGATGGGGACAGTGATCCGGACTACATAAATACGACAGCAGAAATTAATAACGGAATAGTTGCTTCAAGAAATGGATATTCTTGAAGAACAGTCACATTGCAATAGAAGCAGTCAGTCAGCAATGAATGTTAGAAATTCTTTAACTGATTTTTTTTGGGATTTCCGATATTAAGTCATTTGATTAAATAATGATACTTTAAATAAATATATATATTCATATACACATATTAAATATAACTTTACTTACATTGTTATCTACATAACGTTAAAAAAAGCTTACCTGTACAGTTACAAATAACTCCTACTTCATTCCATTGCTTATCAGTAGTATTTTTATTTTTGTACTCTTTATGAGTGTCGATCCATAAAACGGTTCGGCTTTGAACAGCCGAAATTAAAGTTTCCGCGCATATTTTTTGAAGTGTTTGCATTTCGTCTCTCAGCGATGCACTTAAAATTAAAACCAATTCTAGCGCTGAGCGACGTCGCTCTGACGCTCAAGAACTTCGCTCGTTGCTCAGCGGCTGCGTAGCCACTCCAATGCTCTCTCATAAGCTTTAATATTTTACGTCGCTCGAGAGAGCGTCGCTCAGTCGCTCATCGCTCAATGCGTGGCCGAAGTCTAAAGCTCTTGATTAATTATCACAGGCATAAATTGCTTCCACACGTACAGACATTTTTTTCCTGGAATTTCCCCGATTTATCATGAATTTAACAAAGGTAAAAAAATTTGCTCCGCTCTGTTCTAGTTCTTTTTAAAATTAATTTTAGAGATTAATTTTTTTGCAAGCTAAAAACGGCTTGCGCAGGGCTGTGTTGCTTTTGTTGGTACTTGTTGTTGTTTTTGCTGTTGTTTTTTGTTACAATCACTAATTTTAAGAAACACCTGCTACACAAAACTAACCATGCAAAGCAATTGGAAAATTAGTTCTGTCTGTTGCTATTAGAGTTGCGAAACTAGCTATAAAATAGCTAAATTGACTATGAAAGCTATTAGTGCTATTTTAAAAATTTCCTTTTACTTATGCACTAATATGTATTTGTAACTTAACTCTCTTTTTGTTGTTGGTGGCTCTGAAAAGGGCCGATTTGTTAAGGAGGCGCCATGGAATTCACTCCTAGACTTCCGAAACCTATATGAGAAATAAATATATAAAATATAAATAAATATATAAATATACATATATAGTCTAAATAAATATATATATAAAATTAGGTGTGCCGCAGACAAACTTTAAAAAAAAAAATCGCGCGATTTTTGGATGGTCGAGGCTGGTCTGGACCTAGCGGACAATGCTCATAACGAGTAGGATAAAGGTGAAGTACATGAGCTTTCAGGTGGGCAACACGACAATTAAGTCGACAGAGCTTATCAAGTTGCTGGTTAAACGTTTTAGTTTTCGTCCCCATGTGGAGTACGTCGTCCAAAAAGCGTTGAGGATGCAGGGACTACTGTCGAGGATGCTGCCGAACCTGTAAGAAGAAATATTTCCATCAGCCGAGTCGCCAAGCAAAAAGAAATCAAAGCATAAGAAGAAAGAAGAGAACCAACTGGATACTTTAGATATAGAAAAGTCGTTTGTAGGAACGCCCAGAAAAGACTATAAGTCCAAGTAAATGTAAGATGTGATTGACTGTTCACCAGCAATGAGTAACGGCACAGTAAAGCAAAGGTCATTGAAACGAAAGTTGGAATCTTTACAAGTCGACACAGAGGATCAACAAAAGAAGAAAAAATTTAGAAAAGAGTCCGAGTAGGAACTGCTGATAAATATCAATCCCATGCCAAACAGACGGGAAATATTGGAATCCCAAGAGATGTCCGATTCACAGTTGAGCTGCAGTCAATGTAGCAAGGTGCTCACTTCCCGCAAACGTCTAGACTCACATATGAGAAAGAAACGTGCCATATCCCTTAATTTTTGCAACTGCAAGATTATCTTTTCCAACAGTCAGGAATATCTCAATAATTTTGCCTATTGGGACTAAAATTCTGAAGGATTGCACAGTGGTGATTAAAATTGCAAGAAGGTATTTGCGGTTCCCAATTTCCTGAGCACACTTTTAAAAGAAGCATAAGTTGAATTAAAAACTTTTCACATACAAAGATGAGAAGAAGCTGCCAAAGAAGGATGCCCACCGACTGATTACATGTAATTGTTTTTTTAATGTTACTAAAACGTAATTTTAATGTAACATAGACGTCGTGTATTGATAGTACAAAACTTGAATGAAACGAAACCAGTTAAAGATGGGGTGATAAAGAGTACTGCGCGGTGGTGACGCTGGATAACAGAACTGCCCTCAACTCGGTGAGCTGGTTGCGAATCAGAGGTGCAGATCGGGATTCCACCATATCTACTTCGGATAATATCCAAATATCTGTCGGAAAGAGTGCTGGACTACGAGACGGAAGAGGGCCCAAAGCGTCACAGGGTGACAGCCGGTGTTCCACAAGGTTCGGTCCTTGGCCCCCTCTTGTGGAACAGTATGTACGACAATGTGCTCAGACTTCAACTGCCTGAAGGATGCCATCTCATTGGCTTTGCTGATGATCTAGATTTGGTTGTGGTTGATAAGGAAGTTGGTGCAGTGGAGGCGGCCGCCAATGCAGCAGTGCGAGCCATCGCGCTGTGGATGGACGAGACTGGTCTCGACCTGGCACCTGGCGGGCCATAAAACGGAGGCGATTCTCATAAGGAGTAGGAAAAAGGTGGAGTACATAAGCGTTCAGGTGGGCAACACGACAATTAAGTCGGCAGAGCTCATCAAACACCTGGTTACTTTGCTGGATAACCGTCTCAGTTTTCGACCATTGTCGAGTATGCTGCCGAACATCAGCGGTCCAAAGGTCGGAAGGGGCGGCTGCTTCTGGCTAGAGTAGTTGCGTCCATCCTTCTCTACGCTGCTCCGATCTGGGCTAATTCCTTAGAGGGAAACATGAGTCTCCAGAGAAAACTTGCAGCACCCTACAGACTCTGTGCTCTTCGTGTGAAATCGTGTCGTGTGACCATTGTACAATGTACTATAGCCTAGGCGTTGCGATCAAAGCGAACAGGAACAGTATTTTAATAAAGTTAATTAAAAAATGAGATTCTCATTTCCACACCACCTCAGAGGTAGAGAATTTGGCGCATTTTTATATATCTCCTATATATATAATCCACTAACAGTCAATCGTGCTTTGGAAATCGTTGTATATTCTGTTTATTAAAAAACCAACATTCTAATTTCTACTTTAAAATTTTCCTGTTAACAACATTTTTTTTTGCCATCAGTGGCATTGGCTTCAAAAATTCTTGAACTGTTTTTTTTGCAACGTTTTTTTTTGCATGCCAGTTGTGGTTCTGGTGGAGCCCTACTGCAATTCCTTAGAAACTTCGGCGTGAAAACGTTGAATATGTTTTGCCAAATTAGTGCCGTGATCCCCCTTAAGAAATTATGCACTGACTTTTATAAATATACGTATGTATGTAAATATTATACATACCATGATTTTATGTCCGCTCTTCACACCATCCTTTTTTACCACACACTTGCTATCATTTGTTTCAATTTGGTACTCGAAGTACTTTCACTACATATATTAACTTTATCTTCAAAACTTTTCAAACCGAGCTGCGTTCTCGCCTGCAACCGAAGCGCAATTTAAATTAAAGAAGAAGGCAAAAGACGAAAGGCGACAATGCCACACAGTGTGTTTGCACGTAACTTAATGTCGCAATCTATGTTCCAACAAAAGGAAAAATGTGAACAGTTCTTTTCACGATATGAACTTATTGATATACATACCTTTGATATACATACCTACTAGAGGGCTGCACTGCTGCATTCAAACTGAAGCGTCTTTGAGTACTGGTGAGTTTCATTCAGATATCTGAATTAAATGAATTCAGTGAACCGGTTCTCATCGTATTGAATACTCATTTTGGCGATCGTTTGAGTATTTAAATGAACGGCACGGAGTGAATTCGGAACGAGCGAAATGAACTAAGCGAAAAACGGCACAGTTCTCAGAATTCAACAACTACGCAATTATATTATGCAGGGTGCTATTGC
Source organism: Drosophila testacea (assembly GCA_035043265.1). Taxonomy (NCBI): domain Eukaryota; kingdom Metazoa; phylum Arthropoda; class Insecta; order Diptera; family Drosophilidae; genus Drosophila; species Drosophila testacea. Next base: position 10,094 of record JAWNND010000790.1, on the reverse strand, counting down.
CGATAATTTGGGCTTAAATATACATAATATAATATTTTCGATTCATTGTGTTGCGGCTTTCAAAATCAATTTTCAGTATATGGCACTGTTACTCGCTCTTGCTGCAATAATCCAATTGCAGCGAAAACTTTAAAACAGCGAGCAGCGAAAATGTAAATTCTCTATATTATATAAAGTACTACTTATTACTATTATCCTAAGTCCAACTACAGGGAAAAATTGAATTTACAATTCCCGCTATCTAATTAGAAATGACATAAGGTCTGGCTATAGCTGTGAGAAATGTTTCCTATTTTCACTTCACATTTTTCCCCGAGATTTCAGCGAGCGAAGCGAACAGGGGGCAAACCCCCTAGTAATCAATATAAAAGGGGCTCTTGTAATTCGACTTTGAAATTTTGTTTTTCAATTTCCGGGGGCAGAGGGGGTCGTAGCAAAAATCCAAAACAAACTTGATCAATGGGAGATATAGATGAACCTACATGCCAAATTTGGTGTCTCTAGCTTTTATAGTCTCTGAGATCTAGGTGACACAAAATAGGACAGACAGACGGACAGACACACGGACATGGCTATATCGACTCGGCTGTTGATGCTGATCAAGAATATATATACTTTATGGGGACCGCCACGCCTCCATCTGCCTGTTACGCACATTTTTTTTGCACAAACTTAATAGACCCATTTGTACTTTTTTAAAGCCCTCTAATACCTACACAGATATCGAAGCAAGATCGCTATTTAAGTGTCGTATGAACGTAAGAATAGACGTAAGTATAGCAAGGCAGAGAATATTCGGCTAGCTTTATACACACATACATAAATATGTATGTGCATATGTACACACCAAATATATTTGCGACGAGTGTTGCCATCTTTTGACCGTTAAATAAAGCTAGATATAAAATAAATATGAAAAGTAATATGAAAAAAGTATAAATAAAAATATATGTTAAAAAATATGTAAGCCTCTATGCACATAAAATACACAACAATATTTTTGGTTTACGTATTGTAAAGTGGCAACACTGGTTGCGACATCACGCCACCAAAGCTTGCTTAGTATAGAAACGCGTCGCGTCGTGGCGTGTGGAGATAATTGATGTATACATACAGAAACAACAAATCACTATTGAAAAGAATCAACCAATAAATATTGAATAGAACCGAAACCGTACCGGTACAAACGTTTCGGTTTTCGGTTCTTAAAAAATAATTTATTTCGGTTCCGGTACTAAATTTGAAACGATTAATTTCGGTTAACGGTTCCGGTTCCAGTTTCATTCGCTGATAAATATATAAAATCAGTGTTTAAAAAACTGCAGTCGAAGTAGCAGAAGTCGCAATATTTTTGCTTTTCACTGCTTCGACTGCGAGCGACTTCTTAAAGTGAACAGTTGCTTCTGCTTCTGCTTCTGAAAAAAACAGAAGTCGCAGTCGAAGCAAAAGCAAAAATGAAAAAGCGACCAAAATCAAACAGCATCAACAGTCGCCGATTACCGTTTTTTTGCTTTCCGCTTTGCTGTTGCTTTCGATCGTGAGCGTAAGTCGAAGCAGCAGCAACTGTCGACTTTCAGAAGTCGTCGGCAGTCGCAGTCGCGAAAATCAATGAGCTCGACTGTTGGTTGCTTTTGATTTTCGTCGCAGTTGCTTATGATCGTAAGCATAAGTCGCTGGCAGCAGCAAGTGCGACTTTTGGAAGTCGCCGGCAGTCGCAGTCGCGAAAAACTAGACATTTTGTTTCTTCTTATTTTTGTACTTCTTGCACTTTTTATTATTTTTTTTAACTTGTTTATCATTATTGACAAAAATTATAAAGGATATCAAAATTTATAAGAACAAATTAAATTGAACATAAAAACATAATAAATAATAAGTAATAAATAATAATTCATTTTTGTAACTTTTCTGGAAATGTGGCTAGTAAATTTATTTCAAATCCAAAATTGGCTTCTGAAATTACAGGGCTTAATGAAACCCTTATCCATCGTTGTGCCACTATACTCCAAGCTATCGCCTCGGGGTACAAAATAAATTTGGACAAATTTAATGAATATGCCATCGATACTGCTAAGGAATTGATAAAAGAGTATCCATGGTACTATTTGCCAGCTACAGTCCATAAGGTGTTAGTTCATGGATCTTCTGTAATTGAGCATGCACTCGTGTCAATCGGAGAGCTTTCGGAAGAAGCTGCCGAGTCTAATAATAAGGAATTAAAAAAATGTAGATTGTATTACAGCCGAAAAATGTCACGGATTGCAACAAACACAGACATATTGAACACACTCATTTTACGGTCGGACCCATTTATAACTGGGCAAAGAAAACATGGAAAGAAGGTTAAATCAACGTTACTTGAATCAACCTACTTGAAGAAACATTATAAATCTTTGTTATAATTATATTAATTCGTTAATAGCTGTGAAAATATCAATATAATAACTTGGCTTACAATATGATTGTTTAATTTATGATTTTTGATATGATATTATTTTAGTAGGTGTATAGCTTGAGATTTAGACGGGGGAAGATATTTAAATTTATGAAATATAAACAAAATAGTTGATTTTTCCTATGGCAGCAAATGTAAAACTACCCAACCTTATAGTCTGGGAGTTTAGATAACATACCTCTAAAAATAAGAAAAAATTTGCATACTAATTTTTTATTTAAAACGATCGTTCCTATAGCAGCTATATCATATAGACGTACGATATGGCCATTTCTTATAACATACATATATTTATAATATTTTTTTTTAATTTTGGGGAAAATTTTGTAACAATATAACAACTAAAAGTAATTATGGCCGCAGCTCCATACAAGCCGAACCACTGTGCAGTGTACAGCTAACGAAACGACAACAACAAAATACATTCGAATAGCGACGGCAAAGCGAAGCAATAAAATTGCGAAAGTTCGGCGAACGGGATCAGTGAAAAATGGTTGTTGCTTTGCTGCAACGAATAATGGGGAGGGTAAAAACGAAAAATTGTTTGTGTAATTTGCAATGTGCGCCAGAACCTTACCAGTGTGCAAGCCAAACACACTTCCATATGCTATGTGCAAAGCAAAAACAAATGTGCGTCGTGTGCATAGGCGCTGCGCACCCCTGACTTACATTGACCGATATCACAACATACCGTTTGAGCAAGCATAACAAAGCAAGCATCATGTTCATATTTGCGGGAACGAGATACTTGCGAAGGCTTAAAATTACGGAACATGCGAATAAGTGCGAAAGAAGAACCAAGAACAACTTGGTGCTTGCGATACCGTGTACCATTAGAATGGATTTGTTCGCTGAACACAAATATCAGAATGAAGGACGCAGTCTCTTGAGCCCGACTAAGAGATTCCCTGCACTTCTATATCAAAAGTGCTATATTTAAAATTAAATAAATAAATCATAACCAAAAAATACACAAATTTTATTTTAAAACAAAACAAATGGTTGTTAATTCAAGGAACTTCATAAAACTTCTTTCATATTTTAAATCAAAAATTTACTTTAATTATTTCTTTTTTAAATTAAAATTTAGAAACATTAATTCGTCTATCATACTGCCGTTTGTGGAAATGTAGCTTCTCTTCTCGGAAATTAAAATTCTGGTTTGAGAGAAAGCCCTCTCGGAAGAGGCACTACTGGCTGGAATGCTTAAAATTCTGCAGCTAACTTTGAACAGTAGTGAAAAATGGTTTTTATTGGTGTCTCACCACTGCGAAACCCTTAACTCTTCCGTTACTGGAATTTTAAGGGAGATGTACGACTGAATTTTAGATTCTATTGACTGATTTAGGTTGTCGTTGCTATATGTAGGAACGAGCCCTGCAAATATTTCTAGTTTTTGAGACGCTTCTTTTGGGTCTTCTACACTATCCTTTTCTGACCAGTATGCTTTCATTTTTTACTCCTTACAATTTTCTATAACATTTTCTTTTTCAACTATGTTGAACTGTATCAATCTGTTTGTTGGAGGGAATAAAAATAATGCAATTTTGTGATAGTCTGTGATATGCGGCTTCACAACTGATTCCAGTAGACCTGCCACTGAGGTCGAAAGAAATTTTTCTTTTTTTTTAAATTACAAATATGTGGAATAACTAATGTATTGTTGGGTAATCTTCTCCTTCTAATTCTCTGAAGCTTTTTGAAGTGCCCAAGAATACTTACTATTGCATTGCTGTTGTTTCTGTTTAAATCTTTCAGCCTGTTAATTTCATTTTTTTCTTTTAAAATATTTGAAATACTGTCCCAGTTTTTTCCTATTGAAGAGAGGGTGTAGAAGACAGTATTGCACCTGGTCTGCAAAAGCTTTTTAATGTCACTTGAAGCTGAGAGTTTGTTCCAGACTATTTTTCTAGAACTTTACAAGCTTGTTGCATTTACGCGGAAGTCCGGCCAACTCTGCAATTTCACTAAAAGGCTTTTTCAATTGCGTTATTAAACTGGGTGATTCTATGCAATGAACATGATTTGCCATCGTGTAAATGCGCTGTATCGTGTCCGATCCCAGCGATCGGTAATGACGACGGCTTTGTCTTCATCCATTGCGCAATAGAATTCACGCATAGAATTTTAGTAATTTTTTTCTTAATATTTGCGCCTGAGAATGAATAATTCTTCTTAACACTATAGATACGAAAATTAAAGAAGTCTATTGTACCTGCTGGATGCGTCATTTTCCAGAGACTTAACAGCTATGGCAAGCTGGCTGACCATTGCACTGTGAGCAAGTTCCGTTTAATGTCATTTCTTCTCCTGCTTGTGCCAGGTCATCGCGCAATGCCTTTTGGCTGAGCAGGTACTCTTCCAGCTCATTGCTGTTTCTGTTGCGCTGTCGCTTATTTGATTCGGTGATGATATTGTTAGTCCATGTTGCTGTTGTTGTTGTTGTTGTTCTGTTCATGTTAGTAGTAAAAAAGTATGGCTATCTGTTGTTGTTGCTGTTGCCACCTGTCTTTTTGTCTTATAGAAGCTGTATTCATATTGTTATTTATTTGGTTTTTGTTTTTGCAGGTAGCAGAACTTGACAGTGTGGCAGTATATGGTGAGCGGAGGGGTAAGTGAAGAATTAATGTTACTGTTTTTCCCCAGCAGCTCTTCGATTTCATCGCTATCGATGTTGGACGTGATGGCCATCGGATTCAATATCCTCATATGGTGATTTGTGGCTTGGCATTGTATGTGCCGGATCGTTGACGTCATCATCATCATATTGGTCATCATCATCTTCAAGCATCACCAGCTAGCAACTGGCTTGCACTTAGTCCAGTGCTTTTGAGCAGGCCCAGGATCTGATGTTCCAGATCGCGTGAGCCGCTCGATTGTTTGCGCTTTTTTTGCTGGCATCTCAGGCGATATTTTGATTTTCGCTTGATTGCCTGCTGTTGAATAGCAAAGGTAGGAGCACATGTGGATTGTGTTTCTCGCCTATGCCTTCATTGAGTTCCATTTCTGTTTTCATGTCTTACAGTTTCCAGGAAATGTGGTTGCTGTTGTTCTTGGTGGTGCTGTTAGCTGTTGCTCCAGCTTCCTGTAGTGGCGGTTGCAGTTGCTGCTATTGGGGGTGCAGTCGCTGGCGTGGATTTCAGTTGCTGTTGCTGTTGCTGGTATGGATGCTGTTGCTGTTGCAGTTGCTGTTGTTGGTGATGATCTGGATGCGCCGATTTCTTCGCCGGAATGAGCGCTACTCACTGTGGTGGCCGATTGATGCTGATGATGGGTGCATGGAGTGCGAGGAAAGCTTAACGGCGACCTGTTGGAGGCGTCATTATGCACATCCCCATCGTCCTCCGTCTCGGTGTCGACAAAGTCAGTGCCCATTGACAACGCTAGCGGCGAGAAGCGAGATATCCGTGTGAGACTATCCATGTGGATGTGGATGAATGATGCCGCCGAAGTGGCTGATGATAATGGTCACTGTGCTCCGTCGACGGACTATTGCATGCATTACGCACATAGTTGGCCGGAAATTCGGCAAAATTGCTACTAAATTTGTTGTTGTTAAATTTATTGTTGTTGCTAAAGCTGTCAGTGTTTTTATTGTTGGTATTATTGGTTATGTTGGTTGCATTGTTGCTTGAGTTGGCAGCCGCATTGTTTGCGGCAATATCATTTCGGAGGCATCAAGGATGGCGACTTATTTGACCCTTGTGCTGCAATGGCGGCGTTATTGATCTCCTCTTTGTCGTCTTCGTTGTGGTTGTAGTTGTAGTAGCGTTTTGCGCCAATTTTGGCGGTTCTGGCAGCGACATCCCTTGCCCACAAGATGGTGGACTGCGACTTGCGACTGGCGGCGATGATGATTTAGATGCTCGACGCTTGATGGCTGCTGCTGCTGCTGCTGTCTGGTCCAATTTTTATTGGCTTTTGTCTAATTGTTGTTGTTGTAGTTGCTGTTTTCCCATAATAATCTTTTCGTTTTTAGGTTTTTACAAAAAAAAAAATTTATTTATTTAATTTAGTTTTTTTGGGATTATTTAATTTTTAATTTGTCATTCTGATGTGCGTCTCGTTACGGCGTGTATTTGTTTATTTATTCAAAAATTATTTTGTTATATATATAATTACTAATTTATTTGTTTGTCGATTTTAATAAATGGTTTTAATTTAATTTAATTTAACTGCACATACATTTATGTACAAGTCAGAAGAACGGAAGAAAGTTTATGGCAGAAAAGAAATGGCGAACGAGGGACAGTTGTATTATTTTTCACAAGGTTTTACGGTGAGCTGGTCTCATGGACACGTACATGTGCTATGTGTGAACATGTAGGACAGTCAACAGCAATGACGAAAAAAGAAAAGACACATGCATAAAGCACATGGATGAAACACTTAACAATTGTACAATTAAGTGTGCAATGCAAAAATAATGAACACAGGTTTTTTTTTGTTGTTGTTGTTGGTTTGTATGGTGGTTTTAGCAATGTGTGTTCTTTTTATTGTGTGGTTGCTTGTTCTATGTTGTTGGCGTTGCTGTATGTATTCACTTGTTTTTACAATTTTTCATTTTTGTCAATTTTTTTTGAGGCTTAGCTTTAGCTTAAGCACAAACTTTACATTATATTCGTATATTTTTAAATTTTTAAATTGCAAGCTAAAGTTGAGTTTGAAACAGCGCGTCAAAGGGATTGAAAGCGGAGCCAAACCGAGCGAATTTGCAAAACACGTCCGTGCCGTTACGAGAGCTCAAGACCGACATTCAAGAGGTGAGTGCTACTTTTGACCGTTGACTCCTTGCATGGTCATTTCGGTTGGTTACTTTTCTCTATGTTCTTCTCATTTTGATTAAATCTCTCTGTCATGTGGGCAATGACATTTGAGCGGTTAACATTAACATGCCAAGCACTGTAGTCCAACATTCGACTCTCATAACACACAACACAGGCTGCTTAACATGGCTGCAGCGGTGTGTGTGTGTGTGGGCAAGTGCAAAATGCTGAACGACAGCATGGCATTGAGTGATAAAGATTATGAGATGGCAAACAGAATCATTACAGTGTTTTCGCTGTTTTCCCTTAGACTATGGCAATAACCAAGTGCTCGTTTGGATAAATAATTTTTACCAAACATTAATTATGGCTGGACATTTTACAGGTGAATTTGCAGATAGTGACGACAGAACGTATGAAAAACAAAAAACAATATAAACATCGAAAAGGAAAAAACATTGCCCCATACATATGAAATTTGTGTTTTCTCTTAGGAGAATTAATGGCTCCAGAAGGGAGTGAATCAGGCCTTGTACGGCCTAATTATATTGTTTTGCTTGTTTCGTTACTGGCCATCTTAGCTTAAGTTAATATAATAATATTACAATATTCAGTATAATTTAAAATTCCATTCTATAAAGATTAATGGCGTTCTGTAATTCCCTAAAAGAATGAAATAACATTTTGGCTAGTGTTAAGATAACATTGCAGCTGAAACGTAAGCATGCGAATGCATATGTACATATGTATTTATTTACATATGTACATATGTAATTAGCATAGCAAGTGCACACGATCAGCTGTTTTGGTCATACATATATAAAAGGCTGCAGATTTGTGTTTGCTCATTTTAATTATACAATTATTAATATTGTTTAATGTAGGCATGATAATTGCATACTAGTGTGCCGAGGACAGGACTGTAGTGTATATAGTATTAATTGGTTGTGTTTTATTTTTGAGTCAAGTTGATTTTAAGCTTAATTGCTCTTTTTTTCCCAAGTTGGAAATTTCATTGGTGTTCAATATTGGACTAAATTTGCTCCTATATGGATTTGAAAACGTAAGTATCAAGATTGTGCTATCTATTTACATATGTTTACAAATATTCTTTTTCTTTTCAGATGTTAAAATTTAGTTTCTTGGTGTCGAAGGGGACATGCAGCTGAGTATGTATGTATACAAATTGGTCAAAGTATTTACAAAACTAAAGTTAAATCTTCTTGTCATTGAGTTACTGTGTACATTTTGGTATCAATGAAAGATCTTTTGAATCCCGTTTGAATGATACAAAATTTTTCTTAACCCATTAAATTGCCAAATTGAATTTTTCGACTGTTTGTAAAATACTGGTTTTGAAACTTTTTTCCTCGATTTTTTCGAACGAATGTTTTAATGCAGAAAGTTTCTGTCAGCAAAATAGTGTCAGCAAAATTTTTTTCAAAATATTTTTCTTATATTTTTATGATTTTTCAGAATGGATGATCTCAAAAAATTTTTGTATGAAAAAGAGAAAAAAGTGGCAAAATTAGTCATTTTTGTATTTTAAAATCCGTGAGGGACCACGGGAGCCATTAAATGGTATGGGCATCGCTCTTGCCCATATGGATTCGACAGGATTCAGAGGTACGGCAACGTTAAGGTTGCATAGTGACGTAGTTGGTCCCAGTCCCCGCCGCTGTCAGAGCCAGTGATGGCTCTCACATACGTTTGTGGGATACAGTATCAGTGCCAAGGAGAAGAAGAGGCCAGATCGCATTGGCCGCATCGTATTGGCCAAATTCTGCGTTCTAGCTAGCTTCATATAGTGTAGCCCATATGCCGCTATGTGTCTTCTGCTTCTGGTGTTCGCACCAGTTGCATGTCACTCACCATTGGATGCCCTTAGCCAGTGTAACGCAATGGAAACACTTCATTTGTTTTTGGTTTTGTAATTTATGGCTATCAATTATTTATCGCAGGCCGAGTGTACGAAAAATAATAAAATAAGTGGCATTAGTACAATATTAATATTATATTATATAATAGTCATTTATTTTCTTGGTGGAGTTTGGCCCAGGATGCATTGCAGTGAGCAGCTAGATACCGTCAGAGATCGACAAATTGGAGATGTGACAATTGGCCTGTGCGAAGACATTGACTACCAGGATCAGGCTGTTGCTTTAATGGAGTCCGCTGCCGTCGCTGCCGTCGCGTCGTCACCATAATCGCTGCCAGGGGTTTGCTGCTGCTCATTTCACAGGTAGGGCGTATGGGTACATATTGTATGAGTGATACTTTATGTTGTTTTTCTCATTAGGTATGTGTCGTCGTCTGTACTGCTGGCCACCAGCTGGTTGGGTTTCTGCTGATGATGACCTGCCCAGTGGTATCCGAGTCGTATTGGCACAGCCAGTGATCTGTATGGTACTCTATTGCAGGTAAAGGCAGTGTGTACCTGCAAAAGACTGGAATATTTTCAGTGTGGGTGTACATAATAATAATTTTATTTCTAATTTGCAGGTGAGCCGCCATCAGTCGCCGTCGTGATGTATATTGGTCTCGCAAAGGACCCACAATATGCCGGTGGTTGTGGAACCTGTGATAGTTCCGTAGTTGTGTCAATTTTCCTTTTGTTTTGGCTATTTTTAGATTCTTGTCTACAATTATATTGCGCGCTTCTGACGCATTTTCGCTTGAGCTCCTAGAGGAAGTACGGAGGTTTTCCATAATTTAGTGCCCATGTACCAATGCCACTTGTGCACAGATTGGAGCATTGCCTGGATACCACTCATAAGTTTTAACGGCATAATTAAACATTTTTGTACATGATCTTTAAATTTGGCTGGGCATACCTTATACTCACAGATGTAGTTAGAATGATATACAAATTA
>JAWNND010000787.1:0-23618 GCA_035043265.1 Drosophila testacea | reverse complement strand
TGGCGATATGTTATGTCGAGAGTGTCTTATGATACGAACTTACTCCAGCAACGCCACTAACGTTCGAACTTGGTCACCCAAAAGTTGCAAAACAAACTATTTAAATGACAGAAGGACATGGGCAAGTCCTTAGGATTGCGTACCACAGCAATTATCTACAGCCAGTTGAATAATGATTATGACTTCGATCACATATACATTAAAACTTTCAGGCATTTAGGAAACCAGGCAGTTTTGACAAAGCGACGTTGATTATTTGTATCGGTTCAGAGCTTCATTGGTTTACGGGGAATATGCTAATCGAGCTTAAAGAAACTGTACAATCTATATTCTCAGGCAAAAAAGCTCTTGTTTTAAAAATCATTTATAATCAAGAAGCTCTGTCAGCAGAACAAATTAAATTTAAACAATAAGTTAGACGAGCCTTAATAATCTGTGTGGAAAGAAGTACCCGTGCGCTCACCTGTTCAAATCCTATAATGACTCCAATAATAGGAATGGGTTGGTAATTACCAGCCTGTAAAGTACTCTAATAGCTCTGCATTGGTTTTAGGATCCACGTCTCGAATTTCATAAGGAAACTTGACCTGTACTTTATCCATCGCCACTTAAAAGAACTCGTTGCCAGCAGCAGGTCCGAACTAAATTTGCCTTGCATGCAATTGTTACCAAGAAAGCAAGGCCGGTTTACATTTACACACTATTTAAAAAAATTCAAAAATAATCATATTCTCGTCGAGTGAGTAATAATATATTTTATAATATGCAACTACTTAAAACTAAAATGGATCTCGGTCATGAAATATAAAATAATAAAACTATAATTGAATGAAAATCAAATTTGGTACCTGCCTTTTACACAGAAAAACGCGATTTTAGAGTACCGACACAGACATTCGATTGTTTTGCCTTCCTGAATTTAAATGCTTTTTTTATTTTATTCGTGAACTATTTATTGCCTCTTTGAGAGGTGTTGCTACAATTTTGTTTAGTTAAAAAAGTTTTTTTTTTTTGGCTTCTAGTCGAACCAAATTCACAGATTATGTATTTAAAATTAATTTATATTTATATTTTGCATTCAAAACTTTGTTTCAAGACTGGATGACTATATCATGTAGTTTACATAGGAAACATTCATTCAAAATCAACAATTTGCTAATACGATTAATATTCATGCAAGTTCCGGTAGTCACATTCGGATGCAGATGTTCTTTAGTATGAAAACTTGCATTTTTGCATATTTTCACATTTTTTTAAAAATAAGCCTCACAATTGAACATTTATCCGACAATTTTGCAGTTTTTCCGCCTTAAAATAAATATTCTGTATTATTGGGATTCCAGAACATATTTAAATTAGTGTTAGAGCGAGGCGAAAATGGTGCGAAGCCCGAAACCGACCGATTTTAGTCTTTTATTATAAAATAAAATTGTTACCATGTTAGAACTTAACAATCTAGTTCTTATCTGACTAAAAATGGCAATTTACAAATCAACATTAATGTGTTTCGAGCCTGGCCGGCCAAACCCGAAATGAGATTTAATCACTAAATTGAGTATTAAGCTTCGGTACACCAAATTTAGGATGTTGATTATTTTTGTGCAAAATTTTTAATTTACTCAATAGACTGAAGGAGAAATGGAAAGCCCCATCTATATATATAAAACTCTTTGTCCCGACTGACTGACTGAGTCATAACGCTGTAGGCCAAACGGTTCAAGATATCGAGCTGAAACTTTCACACAACATAGCTAAGACATAATTATCGTAATAAGACGGGATTTTTTGATATCCCCACTGGAAGGGGTTAAAATGGGGGTCAAAGGTCATAATTGTTTAGAATGAATTTTGTTTTTTGTTTTTTGAGTAAACCAACAACTTTTAATAATAAAAAGTTCTCCAAGTCATCTGGTTTAATATTTTGACATCGTCGGGATTAACGACAATTGCTTTTGTGTTGTTTTTGAGTTGTTCATGATTTGTGAAAATTCGTGATATTATATGTATATTATATATTAAGTGGTTTATGAAGATCTGTAAATAAACACCGATTCACACCGACTAACACTCGAAAGTTGACTAGAATTCAGCCTTAAAACCCAATTTACACAGCCGATTTCTGACCGCAGATAAAAAGTTGTCGGTGTCGTGCGCACACACAAAATTTCAAGAGCTTCGGTAAGAACATGAGTTGACCAGATCAATAGTGTAATGGCGAAGTTGTCGCAGGTGAGAAGCGATCAGGGATCGACCGTGTAAACTACGTGATACACATTTTTCATTCTATTCCAAAAAAGAGCCTGCCTGGAACAAGCTCATATTTGTAAGCCTAAAGCAGAAATACCTGTAAACTGTGTGCCGACAACGAGTCATAGAAATTACCCATTTAATTTTAGTCAAAAACGTTTGAATTTTATTTGAAATTTTACAAAGAAATAAACTATTTAGAGTATATGTGAACAGATTGGCTTAGCAGGCCGGCATGGTGCAGCGACGTTGCTTGACAAGACGCTTTGGACAAGACTGTCCGCCGTGTTGTGGCCCGCTGATGACATAACGATAGCCCTCGGAGTGTCCGACGCCACAGCTGACACTGCAGGGCGTCCAGTTGGACCACTCAGACATGACGCAGCCCTTGGGCAGGTTGTTTTCCTGTTCACGACCATTATTGGGATTGGATTCAGAGTTTATCATGCTACAGGTGAGCAGGCAATCGCCTTCGGTGAGGAAGTTGTTACGATTTCCACGGCAGCCGCCGTAGGTGAAGGACTCGCAACGATTGGACTGTGCATTGTAGGCATAGCGCTGATAGCTTCCCCGACAAGGCCCCCCTTCTGGCAACTGCACGCAAATGTCTTTGGCCATTTCCATATTTATGTTGCAGTCTAGTGCGTGGTGACATTCTCTCTGCTGATGCAATTCCATACGCTTCGTGCAGTCATCTTTCTCTTGTCCGTCCTCCAGCAGCAAAAGGCGTTTCCGTATTGCACTACCACGTCCACATGATCCGGAACAAGGACTCCAGTCACTCCATTGGGTGGTGGGGCAGTTGGGATCAGGCAGCTCTACCCTGTTCATATGTACAATCTGGCCGCATACATTTGTTCTTCTCGACACCAGATGCGGCGGAGCAGCGCTTGCGGCTCCAGAGACGATCAATGTGCGCGTGCGCGTCGTTATTCCTATGCCGGCAAGCGGCAGAGCACTCGGACCAGACGCTCCAGGGGCGTAGTTTCTACATAAACCGGCTCCCCTCGCCGTTATCGGTGACAAGAGACTGTGAGTTGGCAAGATTTTCGCCCTCATCTTCGTCTCGATCTTGGCCAGCCGAACCATTTGCGCACTCGGGTAGATCTGCCACGCACATTTCTTTCGAAACCAGTTGACGCATGCACTTGGCCTGTTGTGCCTGCTCAGCATTTAAATATTGACGACTGCGCATTCGGATGCCTTTGCCACAACTGACAGAGCATGGACTCCAAACGTTGAAATCGCTTACGCGACATTCAGCTTTAATATTAAGGATTATGTCGAATAAAAATAATCTTTGGATGTTACTTAAATCTTACCGCGGGTGTCTTGCTCCTCTGCATCGTCAGAGACTTCAAGCTGGAGAGCTTGTAGGAAGTCGTCATCGCAATTGCGTGAGATAATCTTCTCTCGACGCAGATATAATTTGGCCAACGGTGTCATCTGCTGACTCTGTGGGTTATAAAAGGGTGCTCTTGGATCCTCTGGGTACATTGTTGTAATTTTATACATGCGCTCTCTCGGCTGCGTCTCAGAATTCGGACTCTAAAGGGGAAACTTAATAAATAAACATCATTATCCATTAAAAAGTAACTTGCTCCGACCATATAAGTAATGCCGCTGTCGGTGCCCGCATCCCAGGGATATAAATCAAAATCCAAGGACTCCTTCCAGCTACAGTCCGAGGTACATAAGTCAACACCACTGATTCCAACCACCCAATCAGGTGATGGTCCGAACATGGAAGCCAAAGAAACTTTCGGATGCTTGCGATCTACGCGGAATTTCGATGATGTGTTCTGGTTGACATTTGGATACCACAGACCGGCAGCTTTTATAAGAGTGCGTAATTTTGGACCTTGTGCGCGCAGCTCCGTCTCCAAAGCTGTCGGGGAGCCCCATTCAGCCAATGAGCGGAAACCATCGGTGGCAATGTGATGTTCACCCCAGAATGAAAAGTTAGCTTCATGAGAGGCTCCGATCACATCTGAAAAATGCGTTAGCCAGATGGCAAAGGGATAGTCCTTGGGATGCGTCTCATTTGACCAGATACCTTCGAAAACAAACTACGAACACCATTAAACTCTGTAGATCAATTAGCCAACTCAAGCCAGAACTTACGCTATACTTGGCCTCATCACATGCACAACATTCCTTCTGCGTTGCAGCAGCGCTTGGTTTATGCTCACAAATAACCTGAGTAAGCTGGCCGTCATCCGAAAACCAGGCATGTGATCCTTCGTATACCATGGCAGATAGTGACACACATCCTGAGCCGGTTTCCGGTGCCACCCACATGACCTGCACTTCGGTCTTGGGTAGATTGTCTGCCTCGGACACTGTGTTCACACAGCGATCATTAAATTTTGTAAGTGAATCGCTGAACAGCTGAAAACGCCCAACACGACGGGGACTAGCAACCTGAGGGCGTCTGGTGCCCGTGTGTGCCTCAGCAGCGATGGTGAAGTGAGTAAAGTGTTGGATTTTCGTATGGGTGCGAGAGCCAAGCAGCAATGCTTAGAAAATATTAATTCAATGAGAAATGCACATCTCGCTGTTGTTGGTGGGATTAAATCGGAATATCTTTTTGTTGTGATAGGTCATAATTGAACCATCCAACGCCGGGTGGGCATCCGAGAAATTCGGAATTGCCGATGCTCGGTGTCAAGCTCCGCCTCAACTATCCAACTTAGTACTTAACAACACTAGTAAATTTTTTGGTAGTGAACTACGATGGTTTTATGCAGCCCTGGGACATATGAATGTTATCGTTTCTGCTTATTTGTATGAACATGTTCACTTGTTTTTTTTATTCAGATGAGACAACTCACTCATATTGCTCACTTGTTCACTCACATCGCTCAGTGGCTCTCTTGTTCACTGCCCTTGACAGCCAACTCAACTACTCAAAATTTAAAAGAAAATAAAATAAACACAGAGATGAGGGAGACCGAGAAAAGAGAGCAAAATTAACTCAAAGAACACCTCGTACATATAGAGTGCTGAAATATGAGCTGTTCCATTGAACAAAGAAGAGTTTCTAAGCAAATGTTAGCATATCTTAACAACTGCGCAAAAAAAGTAACTGAACCAAAGAGCAATAAGGAACAATTAGAAAGGAACATGTTCACTCGCACCGTTTAGCTCACCAACTCTTTTTGTCCACTCACTCATGAGCAACTCAACACTAATCACAACGCCTCGATCGTTGGACGTCGCGCGTTTTTTTTTCAGTACGTTGTCATTTAAAAATTTGTTAATAATAATTAATAATTTATAAAATGAGTTCTTTTATTAATCTTCTATCGGATGGTTGTGTGGATTTCGAAAAATGCGGCGATGTGGTGGTTTCGGTCAAAGACAATATAATAGGAATGTTTTGCCACTTCTGCAGTGACATTTTCACGAGTCTTTCGGAGTTTCTGCATCACTTGCAATGGGTACACAACGATGTACTTTCGTTCACAGAGGAGCACAACGTTTACACTATGGAGGAGCTCATGTCCCTCCCAGACAGTCCCTCCAGTAGTAGCAGCAGTGATTCCAGAGTCGCCGCAGATGCAACTTCCGCTATTAGCGTTGATTGTGTGGATGGATTGAATATTAATATAATGAATGCCTTAGCTGCATATGGGGTTAAACACACGACGTGAACTCGTAAGGAGAAATACACAAAGGAAAAGATTCGTCGAATGACTTTGATGAAAAACAAACAGAAGGTAAGTTCAAAACGCATCTCAAAAAGTCCATTAACCTTGAAATATTATTACAGATCCTAAAACAACGGCTTTTAAACATTATCAAGAGTTTAAACTTCAGTCAACTGAACAGCAAAATATAAAACTACCAAAAGGCCAGCTTAATTATATCAAAGACAAACAACATGATCTCGATTCTACAATAACAAAGACGTCAACCAATTCAACTGACTGCAAAAGAAACGTTTCCAAAGATCAGTATCAAGCAGCTAACTCAAAGCACACTAAGCGCATACACGAAGCAGGAACTAGAATTAAATCCATAAAAAATATTCAGCCCCTTTGTAACCTAAAGAGTTATGCGATTGCGCGCTCTGCTCGCAAGCGTGAGCAGCAACGGCGTCTAGGTAGCATCAAGAAGCGGATATTTCGCTGCCTGGAAAATGACGAGATAAAGTTAAATTGTCAATCCCTTAAGGAGAAGCATCTTTACGAGCATCAGAAAAATAAAAATAAACCTTTACTAGATATTGAGGGCGGAGATAAAATAAATGCAATAAAACTCCAGGGACAAAATAATGTGATAGAGAATATCGCGGAATCATCTAAAAAGGCTGTAGATTTTCCACCAAATGATGTTTTCACCAGTTCATCGTAAAAGTCTAATATTGTTATGAAGCCCACTAAGTCGGAGAAGATATTTGAAAACAGTAGTACATCCAACAATACACATAAAAGTTTATCTCCCATCATTATACAAAAAATTGAGTATTTACCAAAGATTGATTTGAAACTGGAGAAGAGAAAATTAACCAAAATTTGTTCACTGAGTATGTGGCTGAAAACCAGCAAACAGAGAAGCCAGAAAATGAGATCAAAAAGCGACAACACAGATCCTCTCTTACTATCACTTCCAGTCCGACTATAGTGGTCAAAAGACCAGCCAGTTGTCCTTCATATTCAGCTCCCAACAGTGGGGAAGTTCATATGCAGCCTATTAAACCAGAGATTAACAATAGTTTAAAGCAAAATAACAAACGAAAAAATGCACCATCATCTGCTTCGATAGAATCAGTCGAAGAAAAGCAAACAAAAGCCGAAGACAACAACCGAGAATCTCTAAATTTTAATCTGTCTGAAAGCGTTGTTGAGTTTTTACAGGTGGTTACCTTACATTTTACATTTGATCAAAATGATAAGCAAATCATATTTTCCAGGCTGACTTAAAATCTTCGCAAATAGACGCTGATAGTCTTCTGCAATTAGCAAATCCTCAAATAGAACGTGATATTGTAAGTGAAGTTGTAAGCGACCGTGACACACCAAAGAAAAAGTTTCAGAAAGCTGCAAGTGCAGATCCAATCTATGCGACGGCCAGGGCAAAAGTCCGCGAAGATCTTGTACTTCTCCTATTAGTTGGTGTAAGTTTAGCTCTAAATGTATACTTAAGACAATTGTTTTTAAGTTTTATTAATTTCAGCTGCCTATTATTAAGGATCCCAACAATGAGGACCGCAAACCAATAGAGTATTCCGAGGCGTTACGTTCAAAGGCATTGAACTTTAGTAAAATTCTTAAAAAACATGAAATAATTTGGAATCCCAAAAGAATTAATGGTCAGTTCAGTCATAAGATTCGACAAGAGCTGGCAATGCTGACAAAAGAAATCAATAACGACCCAATGTCCAAACTAAACATTAGCGAGCTGAAGCGTGTTTTGAATTTAATTAACGCCTGGTACGTTGAGCAAATGAACCAAAAATTCTTTAAAAAGGTAGCACTTTCCAGTGCAATTGAATATTATTTGCTGCTGTTTGGATTCCTGCCAAAGATAAATCGCTGTCTGTATTTCTGCAGTGGTGTGAGGAGAGCAGTGCTAGCAAAACACGATACGAGAAACATCGGATGATTCATTATGGTAATTTCTTATGCAGACATTGCATGCGAGGCTTCATGAAACCCGGCTACCTTATCAATCATATTCGGATAAAACATGGAAAAGAAAATTAGAAAGCCTTTACCACGCCAAGTATACCTCGTATAAAATCAATTCTACTTTGTTAACATTTTTCAAGAAGATCAATAATCGTTTACAGTTTCCAAAGACTGCCTCACTCTTACTTTATGTTAAGAGTATTAAATCCGCAGTAAGTTACTTGTTCCATATTGTTTAACTCAATTTGATATCATAAAAGCTATTATGTCCAGACAATTCTTGTTAAATTGATGTTGTAAACCTAGCAAGACATATATTAATCTAAAATCGAAATATTGTTTTATATTGTTTAAATACTATTACTATTTTAATATATCTACAAAAAATGTATTTAATTTTGTTTTTTAAACTCAGCAATATAGAATAAAATGGTTCAATTTATATTATAAGAGATTATCATATGCTCGAACGCTGTCAATTCTTATCTTTGGGGTCGTTAGGCCCCGTGACCCCAGCTCTGATTATGAAACCTTTTTAATCTCATGGAGTGAAGCCACCTTTACTTACAGTTGTATGCCTTTCCGGGCACATAGCCATTGGGTCCATCAGCCACAATTAACTTGTATCCATTATCACCGCGTGTACGACGACCATGGGGCAAATGTGTGGGAGCTCGAGGGCAACCAGCCGCTGAACTAATTGCGCCGGCCACAACACAAGCAACTACAACGATGCTGGCAAGCAACGACAGTGAATGCCGCATCTTAATCTTAATCTATATGTTTGTATTCAGCTCAACAAATAATAACGCGACTCGACCGTTTCCAACGATGCACACAAACAGACTGATGCTAAATTCAATTTCTGAGCTGTTTTCCAGTTTTCATTAAAATGAGCCGACAACTGATTATATTGGGTCTCACAAAGTATAATGTATTTGGATTAGCATAAGTACTTTGCTCCTTTGAGATTAAGCAGCTTCAACGGGATCAGTGTTGATAACAAGAGCTTTGTTCGTGTAACCAATGTTGCAAAATCTATTGTTCAACAATATTTTCCGTCTTATCAATTTAAGTACATATTATATATATAATACGGTACAGATATGAATGAACTAATCATTATAGTTAATACAGAATCTGTGCCTTTTAGTGGTTTCAAAATAGATTAGGTTAAGATGACAGCATCTCTCGGCAGGAGATTTTTTCTATGTCATTACGAATCTGTTTTATATGTTCTTAATTAGGGTTTTTTTTGTTCAAATCTGTTGAATTTATTGAACGCAAAACTCTACTTTGCTGTTCTATCTTCCATTGTTTGGTTTGTTCTCTTGGGTTTTGTACCTTCGGTTTCAGTATCTTTACCGGTACAAGAACGCATTTTTTATACCCAGTACTTAAAAAAAGTACAAATGGGTCTATTAAGTTTGTCCAAAAAAAACGTGCGTAACAGGCAGAAGGAGGCGTGGCAGACCCCATAAAGTATATATAGTCTTGATTAGCATCAACAGCCGAGTCGATACAGCCCTGTCTGTCTGTACATCTATCCCATTTTTGAGTTCCTAGATCTCAGAGACTCTAAGAGTTAGAGACACCAAAATTGGCATGTAGGTTCATCTATATCTTACATTGAACGCCCTAGGAATTGAAAAACAAAAAAAAAAAACAAATTACAAGAGAACCTTTAAAACTAGCGATTTTTGGTATATATAATAGACACTAGTCCGAACCTGACCTGAAAATTTCATTCCAATCGGATGACAAACGCGGAAGGTTTTCAACTAACAATGTTACGGGCAAAAGGAAGAAGAAGAGACGCTAGATGTTTATTAACTGATATCTTCGTAGTGGCGCCATCTATTGAATGGTTCCTTGCTCCACTGTACTTTACTGCATTTTTTAAATTATTTTTATGTTTTGTACAAAAAATACATATATAACACATCGGCTGATAAGTCCGTAGGATAGCACATAAGGGGTGCTACTAGTTCAAAACCAAAACCTCTTGGTCGTCCAAAAATGGTGGTAACACCGAATAAAAATAAAGAAGTCAAAATAATCGGTTTAGAAAATTGTTAAGTGAATTTTTAGAAGATAGTTGACACATTACAGACTAAAAAATCCATCGACTTCATTTCCATGAATATTTGTCCATGATAAAGCTCTGTTAAAAGTGGCTGCCGCGTTTGCGGTCTAAGCAGAATAATGCGTCATTTCTAAAGTCGTTTCTACCATGGCGAAATTGGATCGAATTGCTC
Source organism: Drosophila testacea (assembly GCA_035043265.1). Lineage (NCBI taxonomy): Eukaryota > Metazoa > Arthropoda > Insecta > Diptera > Drosophilidae > Drosophila > Drosophila testacea. The sequence goes on along the minus strand of JAWNND010000787.1, from coordinate 13,477 downwards.
CAGCATCTACCATTTTCAATAGATCTGGCTCCAAGTGAATTTTAACAGTTGGCAGACCTAAAAAAAGCTGACCGGGAGGAGATGATGCTCAAATTAACAAAAATTCACCTTAAAAATTAACCTTAAAAAAATAATATAAATCTTTTTTTAAAAAAATATCGAAATGTTAGAGAAGCGCTGGATTGATTATGTCGCCCTTAAATGAAGTAAGGTTCATGAGTAAAATTGATTTTTGCCAAAAAATGCTTTTTTGATGGGTATCCTACGGACTTATCAGCCGATGTGTTAAGTGTACGTACATTGTATCAGCAAATGAATACTCACATACGTATGCATGTATTTTAATCATGATAACATTACCTAATTTTAATAATTTCTTATATAATGCTCAGCTACATAAGAACAAAATGAAAAATTTATCGGCTAACGGTTGTGGTAAAAGGCAATTTTTTAAATTAATAAATTTGATCACTAAAGCTATCGAAAAGACTATGGAAGAAGAAAATGCAGTAAGCTACGGTGGAGCAAACTCAACAGTAGGAGACCCTGTACTTTTTAAGTGACAAGCATTCACTATAGATTATTATTTAATGTTGCGTACCATAAATTTCAATGGATGGCGCAACTACGAAGATATCAGTTGAACACAGAGGTCGCTAGAGTCTCCTCTTCTTCCTTTTGCAAGTTACATTGTTAGTTGAATAACTTCCTCGTTTATCATCCGATTGGAAATTTTTAGGACAGGTTTGGACCGTAGCACAGTGTAAGATTTTGACAATCTAGGGGACTTAATTCACAAAAAAATTACTTTCAAGGTCAATGAGCTTTATGCAGTCGATTTAGAAATGTTATGAAAAAAGCACTAAAAAATAAAAAAATTTTGTTCAGAAAATAACGGTTCTTGAACTGGTGCATTTGAAATGCATGCAAAAATTGCATCGGACAGCGAACAACAGTTGACAAAGTTTAGTCTTTCGAATTGGATCGTGTGGTCATTGTGAGCTGCCAAATTTATTTTTTCCATAATCTTTGCATCATTATTCGAATTTAGCGATATAAAGACAATTATTTAAAAGGCCTACAAAAATTTTTTTTTCTTGAAATAGGAGCCAAAATGTAAGTCGATTTTTAACAATATTTAATTTTTGATGGAAAAAACGAAACACCTCAGAATCAACTTTAAAGTACTTTCTTATACTTATATGAGTACCAGGACTTGATTAAAATAAGATATAAAAATACAGTAAGCTACAGTGGAGCAAGCTCGACAGTAGAAGACCCAGTACTTTTTGAGTGCAAAGCGTTCACTATTGTTCTTCAATAATGCGTACCAAACAATAGATGGCGCCACTACGAAGTTAATAAACACAGAGGTCGCTAGCGTCTCTTCTTCTTCCTTTTGCCTGTAACATTGTTAGTTGAATAACTTCCGTGTTTACCATCCGATTGGAATAAAATTTTCTGGACTGGTTTGGATCATAGTGTATATTATATGTACCAACAATCAAGGCGCTAACATTAAAGGGGCTTCTTTAATTCGACTTCGAAATTTTGTGTTTCAATTTCCGGTGGCGGAGGGAAGCGTGGCAAAAATCTAAAACAAACTTGATCAAGGGGACATATAGATGAACCTACATACCAAATTTGATGTCTCTATCTGTTATAGTCTCTGAGATCTAGGTGTTCATATATTCGAAATTTCGATCAGCCGTATACTATCCGTTTATTATCCGATCCGGATAAAACTTTCAGGACAGGATTGGACTATAGAGTTTATCATGTATGCCAAAAATCATATCGCTAGCATTAAAGGAGTTTTCGTTATTCGACTTTGAATTTTTGTTTCAAATTTACGGGGGCGGAGGGGGGCGTGGCAAAAATCTAAAACAAACTCGTTTAATTCAAGATACAGATGAACGTACATGCCAAATTTGGTGGCTCTAGCTCTTATAGTCTCTGAGATATAGTTGTTCAAAAAAGGGACAGACGGACAGACGGTCAGACGGACAGACGGACAGACAGACGGACATGGCTATATCGACTCGGCTGTTGATGCTGATCAAGAATATATATACTTTATGGGGTCTGCCACGCCTCCTTCTGCCTGTTACGCACATTTTTTTTTGCACAAACTTAATAGACCCATTTGTACTTTTTAAAGTACTGGGTCTAAAAATTGGAAATTTTCAAAATTTTTTCTTTAAGAGAGTGTAAAAGAAGGTCCCTTATCTAAAATTCCAACAAATAGCGACAAAATCGATTTTTGAGAAACAACTATTTCAAGTTGTAGAATCAATTTATAGATGAAATCATGGCTTAATTACATTCCACACGAAAATCGGGTTAAATTTGACAAAGTTAGGCAAGTTTGAAATCTGTCCACCCTTGGGACTGGCAACTTTACAAGTCAAATTTTTGGTCAACCTGTCATGAAGTTTTGCAAGAAAGTGAAACACCTCAGAATCAACTTTTAAGTACTTTCTCATACTTATATGAGCACCAGGACTCGACTAATAATTAAAAATCAAAATTTTAGATTTTCAAAAATTTGTTCTTTAAGAGCGTGTAAAAGAAGGTACCCTCATCTATACTTCCAACAAATGCGACAAAGTCGATTTTTGAAAACAACTATTTTAAGATGTAGAATCAATTAATAGATCAAATCATGGCTAAAATGACATTCCACACGAAAATCGGGTTAGATTTGACAAAGTTATGCAAGTTTGAAATCTGTCGACCCTTGGGACTGGCAACTTTACAAGTCAAATTTTTGGTCACTCTGTCATGAAGTTTTGCAAGAAAGTGAAACACCTCAGAATCAACTTTAAAGTACTTTCTTATACTTATATGAGCACCAGGACTTAATTAAAATAAAATATCAAAATTTAAAATTTTCAAAATTTTTCTTTAAGAGAGTGTAAAAGAAGGTCCCTTATCTAAAATTCCAACAAAAGCGACAAAATCGATTTTTGAGAAACAACTATTTTAAGATGTAGAATCAATTAATAGATCAAATCATGGCTAAAATGACATTCCACACGAAAAATCGGGTTAGATTTGACAAAGTTATGCAAGTTTGAAATCTGTCGACCCTTGGGACTGGCAACTTTACAAGTCAAATTTTTGGTCACTCTGTCATTAAGTTTTGCAAGAAAGTGAAACACCTCAGAATCAACTTTAAAGTACTTTCTTATACTTATATGGGCAACAGGACTTGATTAAAATGAAAAATCTAAATTTAAAATTTTCTAAATTTTTTCTTTAAGAGAGTGTAAAAGAAGGACCCTTATCTAAAATTCCAACAAATGCGACAAAGTCGATTTTTGAAAAACAACTATTTTAAGATGTAGAATCAATAAATAGATCAAATCATGGCTAAAATGACATTCCACACGAAAATCGGGTTAAATTTGACAAAGTTATGCAAGTTTGAAATCTGTCGAGCCTTGGGACTGGCCTTGGGACTTTACAAGTCAAATTTTTGGTTACTCTGTCATTAAGTTTTGCAAGAAAGTGAAACACCTCAGAATCAACTTAAAAGTATTTCCTTATACTTATATGGGCAACAGGACTTGATTAAAATGAAAAATCAAAATTTTAAATTTTCAAAATTTTTTCTTTAAGAGAGTGTAAAAGAAGGACCCTTCTCTAAAATTCCAACAAATGCGACAAAATCGATTTTTGAAAAACAACTATTTTAAGATCGTAGAATCAATTTGTAGATCAAATCATGGCTAAAATGACACTCCGCACGAAAATTGGGTTAGATTTGACAAAGTTATGCAAGTTTGAAATCTGTCGACCCTTGGGACTGGCAACTTTACAAGTCCAATTTTTGATCACTCTGTCTTGAAGTTTTACAGGAATGTGAAACACCTCAGAATCAACTTTAAAGTACTTTCTTATACTTATATGAGCACCAGGACTTGACTAAAAATTAAAAATCAAAATTTTCAAAATTTTCAATGATATTTTCTTAAAGAGAGTGTAAAAGATGGACCCTTCTCTATAATTCCAACAAATGCGACAAAGTCGATTTTTGAAAAACAACTATTTTAAGATTTAGAATCAATAAATAGATCAAATCATGGCTAAAATGACACTCCGCACGAAAATTGGGTTAGATTTGACAAAGTTATGCAAGTTTGAAATCTGTCGACCCTTGGGACTGGCAACTTTACAAGTCAAATTTTTGGTCACTCTGTCATTAAGTTTTGCAAGAAAGTGAAACACCTCAGAATCAACTTTAAAGTACTTTCTTATACTTATATGAGCACCAGGACTTGACTAAAATGAAAAATCAAATTTAAATTTTCAAAATTTGTTCTTTAAGAGAGTGTAAAAGAATGTCCCTTATCTATAATTCCAACAAATGCGACAAAGTCGATTTTTGAAAAACAACTATTTGAAGATATAGAATCAATAAATAGATCAAATCATGGCTAAAATGACATTCCACACGAAAATCGGGTTAGATTTGACAAAGTTATGCAAGTTTGAAATCTGTCGACCCTTGGGACTGGCAACTTTACAAGTCAAATTTTTGGTCACTCTGTAATTAAGTTTTGCAAGAAAGTAAAACACCTCAGAATCAACTTTAAAGTACTTTCTTATACTTATATGGGCAACAGGACTTGATTAAAAATGAAAAATCAAAATTTAAAATTTTTATAAATTTTTTCTTTAAGTGAGTGTAAAAGAAGGTGTTTCCAACAAATGCGACAAACTCGATTTTTGAAAAACAACGATTTTAAGATAGAATCAATTAATAGATCAAATCATGGCTAAAATGACATTCCACACGAAAATCGGGTTAGATTTGACAAAGTTATGCAAGTTTGAAATCTGTCGACCCTTGGGACTGGCAACTTTACAAGTCAAATTTTTGGTCACTCTGTCATTAAGTTTTGCAAGAAAGTGAAACACCTCAGAATCAACTTTAAAGTACTTTCTTATACTTATATGGGCAACAGGACTTGATTAAAAATGAAAAATCAAAATTTAAAATTTTCTAAATTTTTTCTTTAAGAGAGTGTAAAAGAAGGTCCCTTATCTAAAATTCCAACAAATACGACAAAGTCGATTTTTGAAAACAACTATTTTAAGTTGTAGAATCAATTTATAGATCAAATCATGGCTAAAATGACATTCCGCACGAAAATCGGGTTAGATTTGACAAAGTTATGCAAGTTTGAAATCTGTCGACCCTTGGGACTGGCAACTTTACAAGTCAAATTTTTGGTAACTCTGTCATTAAGTTTTGCAAGAAAGTGAAACACCTCAGAATCAACTTTAAAGTACTTTCTTATACTTATATGGGCAACAGGACTTGATTAAAAATGAAAAATCAAAATTTGAAATTTTCAAAATTTTTTCTTTAAGTGAGTGTTAAAGAAGGTGTTTCCAACAAATGCGACAAAATCGATTTTTGAAAAACAACGATTTTAAGTCGTAGAATCAATTTGTAGATCAAATCATGGCTAAAATGACACTCCGCACTAAAATTGGGTTAGATTTGACAAAGTTATGCAAGTTTGAAATCTGTCGACCCTTGGGACTGGCAACTTTACAAGTCCAATTTTTGATCACTCTGTCTTGAAGTTTTACAGGAAAGTGAAACACCTCACAATCAACTTTAAAGTACTTTCTTATACTTATATGAGCACCAGGACTTGACTAAAAATTAAAAATCAAAATTTTCAAAATTTGTTCTTAAGAGCGTGTAAAAGATGTACCCTTATCTATAATTCCAACAAATTGCGACAAAGTCGATTTTTGAAAAGCAACTATTTTAAGATGTAGAATCAATAAATAAATCAAATCATGGCTAAAATGACATTCCCTTCGAAAATCGGGCTAAATTTGACAAAGTTATGCAAGTTTGAAATCTGTCGACCCTTGGGACTGGCAACTTTACAAGTCAAATTTTTGGTAACTCTGTCATTAAGTTTTGCAAGAAAGTGAAACACCTCAGAATCAACTTTAAAGTACTTTCTTATACTTATATGAGCAACAGGACTTGATTAAAATTAAAAATCAAAATTTGAAATTTTCAAAAATTTTTCTTTAAGAGAGTGTAAAAGAAGGTCCCTTATCTAAAACTCCAACAAATACGACAAAGTCGATTTTTGAAAAACAACTATTTGAAGATGTAGAATCAATAAATAGATCAAATCATGGCTAAAATGACATTCCCTACGAAAATCGGGCTAAATTTGACAAAGTTATGCAAGTTTGAAATCTGTCGACCCTTGAGACTGGCAACTTTACAAGTCAAATTTTTGGTCACTCTGTCATTAAATTTTGCAAGAAAGTGAAACACCTCAGAATCAACTTAAAAAGTACTTTCTTATACTTATATGGGCAACAGGACTTGATCAAAAATGAAAAATCAAAATTTAAAATTTTCTAAATTTTTTCTTTAAGAGAGTGTAAAAGAAGGTCCCTAATCTAAAACTCCAACAAATACGACAAAATCGATTTTTGGGAAACAATAATTTTAAGTTTTAGAATCAATTTATAGATGAAATCATGGCTAAAATGACATTCCACACGAAAATCGGGTTAAATTTGACAAAGTTAAGCAAGTTTGAAATCTGTCGACCCTTGGGACTGGCAACTTTACAAGTCAAATTTTTGGTCAATCTGTCATGATGTTTTGCAAGAAAGTGAAACACCTCAGAATCAACTTTAAAGTACTTTCTTATACTTATATGAGCAACAGGACTTGATTAAAATTAAAATCAAAATTTGAAATTTTCAAAATTTTTTCTTTAAGAGAGTGTAAAAGAAGGTCCCTTATCTAAAATTCCAACAAATGCGACAAAATCGATTTTTGAAAAACAACTATTTTAAGATGTAGAATCAATAAATAGATCAAATCATGGCTAAAATGACATTCCACACGAAAATCGGGTTAAATTTGACAAAGTTATGCACGTTTGAAATCTGTCGACCCTTGGGACTGGCAACTTTAAAGTAAAATTTTGGTCAATCTGTCAAAGTTTTGCAAGAAAGTGAAACACTCAGAATCAACTTTAAAGTATTTCTTATACTTATATGGGCAACAGGACTTGATTAAAATAAAATCAAAATTTGAAATTTCAAAATTTTTCTTTAAGAGAGTGTAAAAGAAGGACCCTTATCTAAAATTCCAACAAATGCGACAAAATCGAGTTTTAAAAACAACGATTTAAGTGTAGAATCAATGTAGATCAAATCATGGCTAAAATACATCCGCACGAAAATGGGTTAATTTGACAAAGTTATGCAGTTTGAAATTGTCGACCCTTGGGACTGCAACTTTACAAGTAAAATTTTTGGTTTGAAACACCTCAGAATCAACTTAAAAGTATTTCTTATACTTATATGAGTACCAGGACTTGACTAATAATTAAAAATCAAAATTTTAAATTATCAAAAATTTTTCTTTAAGAGAGTGTAAAAGAAGGTCCCTTATCTAAAATTCCAACAATAGCGACAAAATCGATTTTTGAGAAACAACTATTTCAAGCTGTAGAATCAATTTATAGATGAAATCATGGCTTAATTACATTCCACACGAAAATTGGGTTAAATTTGACAAAGTTAGGCAAGTTTGCAATCTGTCCACCCTTGGGACTGGCACTTTACAAGTCAAATTTTTGGTCACTTTGTCATGATGTTTGCAAGAAAGTGAAACACCTCAGAATCAACTTAAAGTACTTTCTTATACTTATATGAGTACCAGGACTTAATTAAAATAAAATATAAAAATTGGAAATTTTCAAAATTTTTCTTTAAGAGAGTGTAAAAGAAGGTCCCTTATCTAAAATTCCAACAAAAGCGACAAAATCGATTTTTGAGAAACAACTATTTCAAGTTGTAGAATCAATTTATAGATGAAATCATGGCTTAATTACATTCCACACCGAAATCGGGTTAAATTTGACAAAGTTAGGCAAGTTTGAAATCTGTCCACCCTTGGGACTGGCAACTTTACAAGTCAAATTTTTTGGTCAATCTGTCATGAAGTTTTGCAAGAAAGTGAAACACCTCAGAATCAACTTAAAAGTACTTTCTTATACTTATATGAGCACCAGGACTTAATTAAAAATGAAGAATCTAAATATTAAATTCTCAAAATTTTTTTTTTAAGAGAGTGTAAAAGAAGGACCCTTCTCTAAAATTCCAACAAATGCGACAAAATCGATTTTTTAAAAATAACTATTTTAAGATGTAGAATCAATAAATAGATCAAATCATGGCTAAAATAACATTCCACACGAAAATCGGGTTAAATTTGACAAAGTTATGCGTATGAAATCTGTCGCCCTGGGACTGTTTTAGGTAAAAATTTTGGTCAATCTGTCATGAAGTTTTGCAAGAGTGAAACACTTGAGAATCAACTTTAAAGTATTTTCTTATACTTATATGGGCAACAGGACTTGATTAAAATAAAATATCAAAATTTGAAATTCTCAAAATTTTTCTTTAAGAGAGTGTAAAAGAAGGACCCTATCTAAAATTCAACAAATGCGACAAATTGAGTTTAAAAAACAACGATTTAAAGTCGTAGAATCAATTTGTAGATCAAATCATGGCTAAAATGACACTCCGCACGAAAATTGAGTTAGATTTGACAAAGTTATGTCAGTTTTAAAATTGTCGACCCTTGGGACTAAATTTACAAGTCAAATTTTTGGTCAATCGTCATGAAGTTTTGCAAGAAAGTGAAACACCTCAGAATCAACTTTAAACTACTTTCTTATACTTATGAGCACCAGGACTTGACTTAAATGAAAAATCAAAATTATAAATTTTTAAAATTTTTTCTTTAGGTGAGTGTTAAAGAAGGTGTTTCCAACAAATGCGACAAAATCGATTTTTGAAAAACAACGATTTTAAGTCGTAGAATCAATTTGTAGATCAAATCATGGCTAAAATGACACTCCGCACTAAAATTGGGTTAGATTTGACAAAGTTATGCAAGTTTGAAATCTGTCGACCCTTGGGACTAGCAACTTTACAATCAATTTTTGATCACTCTGTCTTGAAGTTTTACAGGAAAGTGAAACACCTCACAATCAACTTCAAGTACTTATCTTACTAGAGCACCAGGACTTGACTAAAAATTAAAAATCAAAATTTTCAAAATTTGTTCTTAAGAGCGTGTAAAAGATGTACCCTTATCTATAATTCCAACAAATGCGACAAAGTCGATTTTTGAAAAGCAACTATTTTAAGATGTAGAATCAATAAATAGATCAAATCATGGCTAAAATGACATTCCCTACGAAAATCGGGCTAAATTTGACAAAGTTATGCAAGTTTGAAATCTGTCGACCTTGGGACTGGCAACTTTACATGTCAAATTTTTGGTGACTCTGTCATTAAGTTTTGCAAGAAAGTGAAACACCTCAGAATCAACTTTAAAATACTTTCTTATACATATATGAGCAACAGGACTTGATTAAAATTAAAAATCAAAATTTGAAATTTTCAAAATTTTTTCTTAAGAGAGTGTAAAAGAAGGTCCCTTATCTAAAACTCCAACAAATGCGACAAAGTCGATTTTTGAAAAACAACTATTTTAAGATGTAGAATCAATAAATAGATCAAATCATGGCTAAAATTACATTCCCTACGAAAATCGGGTAAATTTGACAAAGTTATGCAAGTTTGAAATCTGTCGACCCTTGAGACTGGCAACTTTACAAGTCAAATTTTTGGTCACTCTGTCATTAAATTTTGCAAGAAAGTGAAACACCTCAGAATCAACTTAAAAAGTACTTTCTTATACTTATATGGGCAACAGGACTTGATCAAAAATGAAAAATCAAAATTTAAAATTTTCTAAATTTTTTCTTTAAGAGAGTGTAAAAGAAGGTCCCTAATCTAAAACTCCAACAAATACGACAAAATCGATTTTTGGGAAACAATAATTTTAAGTTTTAGAATCAATTTATAGATGAAATCATGGCTAAAATGTCATTCCACACGAAAATCGGGTTAAATTTGACAAAGTTAAGCAAGTTTGAAATCTGTCGACCCTTGGGACTGGCAACTTTACAAGTCAAATTTTTGGTCACTCTGTCATGATGTTTTGCAAGAAAGTGAAACACCTCAGAATCAACTTTAAAGTACTTTCTTATACTTATATGAGCAACAGGACTTGATTAAAATTAAAATCAAATTTGAAATTTTCAAAATTTTTCTTTAAGAGAGTGTAAAAGAAGGTCCCTTATCTAAAACTCCAACAAATACGACAAAGTCGATTTTTGAAAAACAATTTTTTAAGATGTAGAATCAATAAATAGATCAAATCATGGCTAAAATGACATTCCCTACGAAAATCGGGCTAAATTTGACAAAGTTATGCAAGTTTGAAATCTGTCGACCCTAGTGACTGGCAACTTTACAAGTCAAATTTTTGGTCACTCTGTCATTAAGCTTTACAGGAAAGTGAAACTCCTTAGAATCAACATTATGTTAAAGTACTCTCTTATACTTATATGATCACCAGGACTTGACTAAAAATGAAAAATCAAAATTTTAAATTTTCAAAATTTTTTCTTTAAGAGAGTGTAAAAGAAGTACCCTTATCTATAATTCCAAAAAATGCGACAAAGTCGATTTTTGAAAAGCAACTATTTAAAGTTGTAGTATCAATTTATAGATCAAATCATGGCTAAAATGACATTCCGCTGGAAAATTGGGTTAGATTTGACAAAGTTATGTAAGTTTTAAATCTGTCGACCCTTGGGACTGGCAACTTTACAAGTCAAATTTTTGGTCAATTTGTCATGTAGTTTTGCAAGAAAGTGAAACACAGAATCAACTTTAAAGTACTTTCTTATACTTATATGGGCAACAGGACTTAATTAAAAATGAAAAATCAAAATTTAAAATTTTCTAAATTTTTTCTTTAAGAGAGTGTAAAAGAAGGTCCCTTATCTAAAATTCCAACAAATGCGACAAAATCGATTTTTGGGAAACAATTATTTTAAGTTTTAGAATCAATTTATAGATGAAATCATGGCTAAAATGACATTCCACACGAAAATCGGGTTAAATTTGACAAAGTTAGGCAAGTTTGAAATCTGTCGACCCTTGGGACTGGCAACTTTACAAGTCAAATTTTTGGTCACTCTGTTATGATGTTTTGCAAGAAAGTGAAACACCTCAGAATCAACTTTAAAGTACTTTCTCATACTTATATGAGTACCAGGACTTGACTAATAATTAAAAATCAAAATTTTAAATTTTCAAAAATTTTTCTTTAAGAGAGTGTAAAAGAAGGTCCCTTATCTAAAATTCCAACAATAGCGACAATATCGATTTTTGAGAAACAACTATTTCAAGTTGTAGAATCAATTTATAGATGAAATCATGGCTTAATTACATTCCACACGAAAATCGGGTTAAATTTGACAAAGTTAGGCAAGTTTGCAATCTGTCCACCCTTGGGACTGGCACTTTTACAAGTCAAATTTTTGGTCACTCTGGCATTAAGTCTTGCAAGAAAGTGAAACACCTCAGAATCAACTTTTAAGTACTTTCTCATACTTATATGAGTACCAGGACTTGACTAATAATTAAAAATCAAAATTTTAGATTTTCAAAAATTTTTCTTTAAGAGAGTGTAAAAGAAGGTCCCTTATCTATAATTCCAACAAATGCGACAAAGTCGATTTTTGAAAACAGCTATTTTAAGGTGTAGAATCAATAAATAGATCAAATCATGGCTAAAATAACTTTCCGCAGGAAAATTGGGTTAGATTTGACAAAGTTATGCAAGTTTGAAATCTGTCGACCCTTGGGACTGGCAACTTTACAAGTCAAATTTTTTGGTCACTCTGTCATTGAATGTTTTTGCAAGAAAGTGAAACACCTCAGAATCAATCTTTAAAGTACTTTATTATACTTATAGGCAACAGGACTTGATTAAAATAAAAGATCAAAATTTGAAATTTTCAAAATTTTTCTTTAAGAGAGTGTAAAAGAAGGACCCTTATCTAAAATTCCAACAAATGCGACAAAATCGATTTTTGAAAAACAACGATTTTAAGTCGTAGAATCAATTTATAGATGAAATCATGGCTAAAATGACATTCCACACGAAAATCGGGTTAGATTTGACAAAGTTATGCAAGTTTGAAATCTGTCGACCCTTGGGACTGGCAACTTTACAGAGTAAAAATTTTGGTCAATCTGTCATGAAGTTTTGCAAGAAAGTGAAACACTTCAGAATCAACTTTAAAGTATTTTCTTATACTTATATGGGCAACAGGACTTGATTAAAATAAAATATCAAAATTTGAAATTCTCAAAATTTTTTCTTTAAGAGAGTGTAAAAGAAGGACCCTTATCTAAAATTCCAACAAATGCGACAAAATTGAGTTTTAAAAAACAACGATTTAAAGTCGTAGAATCAATTTGTAGATCAAATCATGGCTAAAATGACACTCCGCACGAAAATTGAGTTAGATTTGACAAAGTTATGTCAGTTTTAAATTTGTCGACCCTTGGGACTGGCAACTTTACAAGTCAAATTTTTGGTCACTCTGTTATGATGGTTTGCAAGAAAGTGAAACACCTCAGAATCAACATTAAAGTACTTTCTCATACTTATATGAGTACCAGGACTTGACTAATAATTAAAAATCAAAATTTTAAATTATCAAAAATTTTTCTTTAAGAGAGTGTAAAAGAAGGTCCCTTATCTAAAATTCCAACAAATAGCGACAAAATCGATTTTTGAGAAACAACTATTTCAAGCTGTAGAATCAATTTATAGATGAAATCATGGCTTAATTACATTCCACACGAAAATTGGGTTAAATTTGACAAAGTTAGGCAAGTTTGCAATCTGTCCACCCTTGGGACTGGCACTTTTACAAGTCAAATTTTTGGTCACTTTGTCATGATGTTTTGCAAGAAAGTGAAACACCTCAGAATCAACTTTAAAGTACTTTCTTATACTTATATGAGTACCAGGACTTAATTAAAATAAAATATAAAAATTGGAAATTTTCAAAATTTTTCTTTAAGAGAGTGTAAAAGAAGGTCCCTTATCTAAAATTCCAACAAAAGCGACAAAATCGATTTTTGAGAAACAACTATTTCAAGTTGTAGAATCAATTTATAGATGAAATCATGGCTTAATTACATTCCACACGAAATCGGGTTAAATTTGACAAAGTTAGGCAAGTTTGAAATCTGTCCACCCTTGGGACTGGCAACTTTACAAGTCAAATTTTTGGTCAATCTGTCATGAAGTTTTGCAAGAAAGTGAAACACCTCAGAATCAACTTTAAAGTACTTTCTTATACTTATATGAGCACCAGGACTTAATTAAAAATGAAGAATCTAAATATTAAATTCTCAAAATTTTTTCTTTAAGAGAGTGTAAAAGAAGGACCCTTCTCTAAAATTCCAACAAATGCGACAAAATCGATTTTTTAAAAATAACTATTTTAAGATGTAGAATCAATAA
>JAWNND010000785.1:0-20822 GCA_035043265.1 Drosophila testacea | reverse complement strand
TGTTTCATAGAGTAGAAAGTTGTCTGTATCCTCCAATAACACGTAGTCATCGTTGGAATAGTTAATGATATCGGAAGCGATTAGTGGCAACAAGCCGAACAAAACGTACAAAATATACATGCTACTTCTTTAACTACTTGTTTTTTATACCTTGGCCGTAGTTTATTTCGTTCGCCGAATTTCTTTTCGTAAATGATGTCTCCTACTTGATAATTTTTTGGTTGTCTTTTTTCGTTATGATACTCTAACATTTTGGTCTGTGCTGATTTTAGTTTTTGTGACATATTTGTGTGTTCTATTTTATTGAACAAAATTTCACATAGTTTTTGGTTTGTTGTTGATTGGATAGTGTCATTATACTCTTTAACTGCGCGATAAATAGTTTCAGAATAGTCAATTATATTGAATTCTTCTTGAATACAACGGGAAATTTCGATTAGTGTTGAATGGGCTCTTTCGACCTGGCCATTTGTAAGGCTGTGTCTGGGATCTGCATAATAAATAGTTATACCCGAACGAGACATTGTAGATTTAAATTGTGCTGATGAAAAGCTGGGTTCATTGTCCATCATGATGGATGTAGCAAAAGGAAACATTTGGATTAATTCTAATATTTTATTTGCCATGTCTGATTTATTTGTGATTTCTTTTATCACTAAGTATTTAGAATATGCGTCTATGCAAGTTAAAAAAGTTAATTTTTCCGCGTAAAAAATGTCAATATGAAGTTGTTCACCCTCTCTCTCTGGAATTGGTGCTTCGGAAATAGGAATTTGTTTTGGATGTCTGTTATACTTGTTTTTATTACATATTTCGCAATTTCGAACATGCTGCTTAAGATTTTTATATAACGTTGGCCAATAATAATATTTAAGAATCTGTTTAAGATTTTCATCGAAACCCCTGTGCGCACGCGCGTGTGTTTCTTCGATTATAATTTCTTGGTCGTTTTTGTTAATGATATCTTGGACAAATTTTTTCGTAAAAAGGAATTTATTAGTAAAAGTATTTTTTAAAGTGTTTTGTATTTCGTAAAGATCTTCAAATGAACAATGGATTCCTGTAGTGAGGTTAGGTTGAATAAATTCTTTGAGTATGTTAATTAAGTTTTCTACTGTGTCATACTCAATGATATGTCTAGTTTTGTTGAATACTTCCAATTTTTCGTGAATTGTAAATCTGTTTTTTAAAATTAGAAGTTGTTGTTTAAATTGATTCAATGGTTTGGTGGTTTCTTCTATTACATTTGTGTAATTGCTATCAGCAGAATGAATAGTTTCGTTGTCGGATGAAAGATCTTCATCGGATATTTGATTAATATCATTGTAAATGTGATGAATTTCTATTCTTGATAAAGCGTCAGCGACAACATTTGTTGATCCTGGTTTATAAATTTGGGAGAGAATTCTTCTATGAAAGCATGCCATCTTTTCATTTTTGAATTTGGGTTTCGTACAGAAACCGAGAAAGAAAGTGGTTGATGGTCTGTTTGAATTTCTAAATCTGTAACGCCATATAAATAATTTCTAAGATTTTTTAATGCCCATACTATGGCAAATAATTCTCTTTCATTTGTGGCGTAATTTCGTTCCGTTTTATTTAATGTTTTTGAAACAAAAGTGATCGGTTTTTTTCTTGAGAAAGAACAGCGCCTATGGCAAAGTCTGAAGCGTCTGTAGTAAGTACAAATTTTTTCGAATAGTCTGGTTGAGTTAACTCAATTTTTTCAATTAAATGTTTTTTTAGATTTTCGAAAGCTGCAATAGCATTTTCGTCTAATATTATTTCTGTTTTTTTAGACATATGCTTGGAAACCATACCATTGTGTCCCTGTAGGCATTGAGTAAGTGGCTTTGCTATAGCTGCATAATTATTAACAAACTTCCTGTAGTAACCGGTTAAACCAAGAAAACCTCTTAATTCCCTTAAGTTAGTTGGGAGAGGATATTTCAATATTGTTTCAATTTTTTGAGGGTCAGTTTTAATAATTCTGTGTGAAACTATATAGCCTAAGAATTCAACTTCCCTTCTAAAAAATTTTAATTTTTCCAAAGAAATTTTCATATTTGCGTTAAATAAAATTTCAATGATTTCCTGTAAATCATCAAAATGTTGTTCAGGATTTTCTGAAAAAACTATAATATCATCCATATAAATATGACATGTTTTTCCAATTTTTTCGCGCAAGATATTATCCATTGCTCTTTGGAATATTCTTGGTGCGTTCGCGAGCCCAAATGGCAAGCGAAGGAATTCGTATTTTCCATTGTTAATGGAAAACGCTGTTTTCTCTATATCTTCTTCTTTCATTAGAATTTGATGAAAACCAGATTCCAAATCAATTGTTGAGAAAAACTTAGAATTGCCTAAATTGGATAATATTACCGTGGGATCCGGCATTGGATATCTATCGGGAATGGTATTATCATTTAATTTCTTGAAATCGATCACTAACCGATTTTTTTGAGTACCGTCTTCGTTAAAACCCTTTTTTCCTACTACCCATACTGGGGCATTATAAGGACTTCTACTGGGTCTTATTATTTCTTCATTTAACATCCTATTTACTTCCTGATTAACAAAATTGTTAACCGAATGAGGATAAGGATATTGTTTACTGTAAATAGCATTCTCATTTCATGTTCTTATCTCTCCTCTTATGTCTGTTCTAAAAGGAAGAGATGTTTGGATCTGGGAATGCTTTGTTTGTATTTCTTGAACAACTTGTTGCTCAAGAATTTTTAAATCATTTTCTTCATTATTAAAATAATTTACAATACATAAAGAATCGCTTGTCGTAGAGGATACCGACACCTTTCGGCGTCTGCTCTTTTTGACTTTTTTCTTTATATTCTTTTTCTTCTTAAGATTATTATTGTTATTAATTTTTTGGTTATCAGCGTCACTTGACGACGATGATTCTGTATCTGACACATGGAGCAAGGAGAGTGATTTATTCTTTCCGCTTTGGTATTTTAAATATGAGACGACATTATAAGCATCATCTAAACTTTGTAAATTGCCGACTGTTTCTTCTGTATGTTTCAGAAAATTTATTTTTTCCGCTTTATTATTATAATGTAACATTTCTTTTGAAAGATCGATTACGGCTTGAATTTCTTTCAATAAATTATATCCTACCAATAAATCTGCGTCTAAATTATCAATTTCATAAAACCTGTGGCGTTTGCCAAATATGTTTACATTGTGAAAATGTGTTATGATACTAAATCCGTTAACGGTTTTTATTCTTTTTTTAATTACTAATTCCTCTGCGTTATTGTAAATACCTTTTCTTATATAACAAGCGGTTGCACCGGTGTCAATAAGAATTTTAAGGTTTTTGTTTTCTTTTTTATCTAATCTGTGAATGAAGGGGAGTTCTCCCCCTGATCCTCTAAAAAATGATCTTCTTTAATATTATTGATACGCATCAATTTATTGGGTTGTTGAACTGAAGGAGGGGTAGTCTCCCGTTTCCTATTTTGTGTAACATTTTGATTTTGTTGAAATGAGGAAGGTCTGTTTTGCATTTGGATTGATCTATCTATATCCATAGGCTCTGGTAATGGCTGAGGATTATTATTGACCTGCGCAAAATTTTGATTTTGTGGGGTCTGATTAAATCGTAAGTTATTATTGAATCCTTTATTTTGCTGATTCGGATTTCCGAATTTTTGTTGCTGTTGTTTTTGATTAATATTGTTATTCTGCTGAGCATTATTATGCTGTTGAACATTATTATAATGTTAATTATTATTATATCTTTGAGAATTATTATGCATTTGGGAATTAGCATTATGATTATATGCGAAATGAGCTCTTTGGTAATTTGCCTCAAGCTCTTGAGCTTTTGCCAAAGCATTTGGCAAATTTTCGGGCTTGAGTGAAAACAGTATTTCGGACAAAGAACCGTTCAAACCGGTGATAAAGATACGCAAAGCGTTGTCTCTATTTTTGTTATTCATTTCTGTAATAACACTAGCTTTATCGCCGTATATCATAATTGTTTTGTTTATGAGAAGGGTGAGTTTTTTATTCACCAAGTTGTAATAGTCGAGGACAGACAAATTTCCCTGTCTAAGAACACTTAGTTCTTGTTCTATTATATACAATGGACGTCTGTCACTGTAAGCGAAGTCTAATCTAGCCAATATAGCTTCCAAATTAAGGACTGTACCATGATTGGTTAGAGTATCATTTGCTCTACCTGTAATTTTATTTCTTAGAATTGTTAAAGCACCTACGTACTTCCTACTATCTTCTTTATACATGCGCATAGCGCAACATGCTGCTTCTCGCCAACTAACATAAGCATTATAACTTCCTGAAAATTCTGGAATAGACTTGATAACATCGAATGACTCTGTACAAGAAACAGTGTCATTAATTTCAGTAGCTTTAAATTCTTGAACATATGCTGAAGAAGTGATTTGTTGCTTTAATTCTGCAATTTGTTGTTGAAGCGCTCGAGTTTGAGTCGCGATCAAACTTGTTATTATGTCAGCTGTTAGAGTTGTGTTAAAACTCACGGCACTATTTTCTGAACCGCCTGGCATTTTTAATTTTTGGATATTTTCAATTAAATCATCCAGTGTGAATTATTTATGGTTAAGACAATAATTTTAACAATTCAATTATTGTTTCTTATCACTTAATACGTATGTGTAATATTTATTATATATATAAAAGAAAGTACAAGCAAGTATTGTTGGTTCGATGGCTCACTTTATCCTGAATCCTGACTACGTCTGGGTCTTCCTTCCTTCTTCCTGATTATAAATTGTTTTTATATAAGTTTGCTGATTTAAGCTTCAAATAATTTCTTCCTTCCTTCTTAGAAAAAATTAGTGGGGATTTGTTGATTTTGATTTATAAATGTTCACGTTTCTTTTTTCGAACTTTTTATATGCTTTGGTTTGCAATTTGGTTCTATTATTTAGAAACTTTGTAGAACTTTTTGTTTTGTAAATCGTGTTTCAGTTTTTAAGAAACTACAATATTATTTTTGAGTTCTGAGACTTTTTCGAATATTCGTCTCTGTTGATATAGTCGGATTTTTTTCACCCGCGAATCACTAAGGATTTGGTTTAACTATCCTTTTAATGTGTTTATTAAACGCGGGCCCCACGTTGGGCGCCAATTAACCGATTCGAGAACACGAATTGGAAAAAAATTATTTTTGTTTTGTGGATGCTAAATGCCTCCGACTTTATTGATACCAAATTTAGAACTAAAATACAATATTGAACTTATGCTGCAAGTCAGCTAGGTTTATACCAAAGCTTCTTTTGAGAGCTTTGATCTTATGCTGCAAGTCAGCGATTTATGTTAAAGCTTCTTTTGAGAACTTGAAAGCTCGAGAGAGCGGCTGATGCAATGAGAAACTGTATTGTGAAATAATTATGTTTACGTTAGGAGTTGCGCAGAAGATTTCCTGTTTACATGAACGAATCTGATTGGGCTTTGATATTGGATTTCAATTACGCTTTGTTTACTTTACGTTAAGTGATCTGGTAGGGTTTAATATGGTAACTGCAGCTGCGCATTAGCTTATATGATGATTGCAAAGTTGTTTATAATTCTAATAAGAAATGCTTTTTAGAGCTGGGCGATAACTTGCATACAAAGCTCACACCAATACAACACATTACAACAACAGGGCACACAGCTGATTTCGACAACGCTAAAATTCTGGAAATTGAGAGAAAAGAGAGAACGAGACTAACATTAGAAAGCTTAAAATTACAACAACAAGGAGAGAGCGCATTGAACTACTAAGATGACATAGAACAAACAAATTACATTTATGCAGCAGCTATTGCTGTGGACAAACACAAAAGTGACGCTAACAATAGTACATAACAAATAAATAGTGAAATGTAAAAGAAAGATGACAACACGGAATAATTTTAAGATAGAACTATTTATGTAATATGTGCCATCGTTGTTTGATTTTTAAAAATACATATATGTCGGGTTAACATTAACATTGTTATTGTCGGACATAATTGTTTAATTTTATATTAAAGATTGCGATTGGCGAATAAACTCGAGTGCACCGCAGCCAACTTAAGAGTGTGTGCTTCTCCCGGAAACAGCTCCCTTGTCAATCTGCTCTTTCTGTCAAAGACCTCTAACCGTCTCTGTCTCTCGCAGTGACTCAAGCATACACGCACGACAATCGTATAGTGCGTATCTTTCTCAAACCTCTAACCTCAGACAACAAGCTCGTTTCGAACTCTTTTGACCACCTGGCAAATAAACGGAACAAAGCGTACTCACGAACAACCGTTAGAGAGTGTGAAGAGAAACGTGCCAAATTATTTGTCATACAGTGAGAACAATAATTTTAGATCCGACACGGCCATTCTGACGCTAACACGTCCTCGTGTATAATTTCTCTTATTTCAAATGTAAACTAAAAGTCTAAGTTATATCTTCTGTTTTTTTTTTTTTTTTTTCATTTAAAGTACCATTTATTTATTTAACATATTCTCATAAATTTAATATTTTTCTTTTACTTCATAGTCTTTCATTATTTTACATTCAACCCAAAATTTACAAACAAACTTCAACTTATATCCTAATTTTTATCATCATTGCATAATCAGATTCATTTTAACATTTTATACATTTGCATCTTAAAAATTCAAAATTCGATTCTAGTTATTTTTGCTATGGTTTCCTTTTGATAATGAGCATTGTCTCGTCAAGAGCCCCACACGCCATGTTCCAACTTTCGTCATTCACTTGTGCTTGCCCAATGACGCAGATATCTAAAATCTCAAAACCATACCTTCAAGCTATACATTACGATCACATACTGTCATACATCAATAATGCAACAAATTTGCATCCGCCAGGTTATCTCCATGGTCTTCCGCCATTCACAACATTTTCTTTTCCAAGACTATTGCAAGTTAATTGCAACCAATACACACTCCATTTGGACAATTTCAGTCCACATCACATATCCTTTCTTACGGATATTTAATAACACTTTTAACAAGTCTCAGGCGGGCACTCCAATTCACTGGGAACACAACCAACTGGCATCTTTCTCAAATCTTCATGACAATATTTATAAGTTCTCTTATTATGCAATGACTTCAGGATATATCTATCTCCTTCTAGCACTTTACTAACCAAAAATGGTCCTTAAACTTTGCATCCAACTTAGTTTGATGCCGTTCTTCATTTCTCAATAGAACAAAATCTCCAATTTTATGTCTCTCAACTGCTGCTTTATTTTTATCAAATCTGATTTTGTCATAACTAGCCTGGTTATTTATATTTTCAATTGCCCTAGCTCTTACATTTTCTTTGTCTACATCCATCTCTGTATCATACGGTGGAATCAAGCCCAGAGGACGAGCCTCTTTTCCGATAAGCAACTCTAGAGGACTTGCTTTGGTTGCACGATTAACTGTGCAATTCAACGCAAGTTGTATCTCACCTAAAGCATCTTGCCAAGATCGGTGACTTGACCCAACCGCAGACAAAAGATTTTTAAGCGTGCTCATCACACATTCTACTTGACCGTTTGCACGGTTTCCTCCGGTAGCTATAAGATGAAGCTTAACCTTCTGTGATGTACTAAATTCTGAAAATTTCCCACTAGTAAAACATCTACCCTGATCAGCTATTATATGGTTTGGCTTGCCAAACAAAGATATAGATGATTTCATTGCTTGAATGCAACTGTCAGAATCTAATCTCAAAGTATGAAACAAGTAAACGAATTTGGTTAAAGCATCGATTTGTACTATTACATATTCCTTAAGATCATTTTTCCCGCTCAATTTCCCAGTAATATCGATATGGACCATGTGCCATGGTACATTCACCTTTGGAATTGAATGTAACTCGGCTTGTATCTTTCCAGATGCGCCCTTCACTGTTTTACACGTAATACAACTATCGACAAACTTTCTAACATATTTATTCATCTTAGCAAACCAATAATATTGGTAAGTCTTGTCAAGCGTCTTTTTCCATCCCAAATGCAAGGTTGATTCATGCACTTGATTTAATACTGACCATCGAAATGCATGCGGCACCACAGGCAAGCAACGGGTCCTGCCGTTCCTCTGAACTTTACGAAATAGTACACCTTTTCTCAACTCATAAGTCTGTGCAACATCGTCTGTCAATTCTTTCAAGTTAAGTTTGGTAATGATATCAGTTATTTCAGAATTTTGGCGCTGTTTAGCAGCAAGCCAATCACTTGAGATTTCTGCCAAGCTTACATGTTTTTCCGGTACTAAAGACTTATCAACTTTTGTTGCCTCGTTAACATGATTTCTTGATAAAAAGTCCACGTGCTCCATGCGCTTTCCTTCTCTATACTCTATAGTGAAATCAAACGACTGCAAATACGCCCACCAACGATGCACCCTTGGCGTTAGCTCAATCTTTGCTCGCGATGCTTTAAGAGAATTACAATTAGTATAGACTACAAACTCACGACCAATTAAATAATGACGAAACTGTTTAACAGATTCTACTACTGCCAAAGTTTCCAATTCGTAAGAATGATATCTAGACTCTGCAGGAGAAGTAGTTTTACTAAAATACTCGATCACATGAGGACTGCCATTGATTCGATGCATTAGCATTGCGCCATAACCATAAGAGCTTGCATCTGTGTGTAACTCTATCGGATGCTTAGGATCAAAGATAAGAAGTACAGGCTCATTTGTAAGGATATCAATAATATTCTTTCTAATTTTTTCCAAATCGTTATTCCAACTAAACACACTCTTGCTCGAAGTTAGTGAATATATCGGTTTCATAATCTGTGAAAATCGAGGCACAAATCTACGAAAATAAGACGCCAGTCCAATAAATTGTCTTGCGCTAGTGACTGTCTGCGGTGGTGACAAGGAACTTAACGCAATGATTTTTCGCGGATTGGGTCTTTACTCTCCAGCTCGTACCTTATAACCCAAGTATTGTACAGTAGTTTTCAAAAACCCACATTTTGCTATGTTAAATGAGAATCCAGTTGTAGTCAATACATCCAACACAACCTTCAATCTTTCAACACCTAACTCTATGGTAGGTGATACCACCAATATATCATCCATATAGACTATCACGTAAGAATATGCAAGATTTCCCAAAGCGTTCATAATAGCTCTCTGAAACACAGACGGAGCGTTCTTGAGACCAAATGGCATTGTTAAATACTCATAGTGCCCATCCGGTGTAACGAACGCAGTTCGTTCAACTGAGTCGGGGTGAATGGGTATCTGATGGTATCCACTAGCCATATCTAAACAAGTAAAATATTTTGCACCCAAAAGTCTAGCAATCTGATCGTTTATAAGTGGTAAGGGATATCTATCGGACACCGTATTTCTGTTCAGCTCACGATAATCAACACAAAGACGATTTCATCCGTTTTTCTTTTGAACCAAGAGTATAGGACTTGCATAGGGAGAACAACTAGGTCGAATAATGTTACATTTTACCAATTCAGTTATTCTTTCACGTGCAATTTCTTTTTCATTTTGACTTAAACGATATGGACGCCGCTGCACAGTTTTGTTAGGATCAATCAACCGAATAGTTATTTCACCCGTAGTAACTCTTGTGCAAGGGATTCCATCAATAAATGCAGCTGAATAATTTTTAAGTAATTTAATCAAGTTTTCTTTGTCATTACCAATCAATTCAGTATCAACATTAAATGAAGGGGCAGATGGCTCAGACACTGTACAAGCGTTCACAGATTTCGACTTAACAAATTCAAACTTATCAGGTGTCAATATAATTTCGTATCCGTGACTAAGAATTTCCCTACCAATTACAACATCATTTGTGAGATGCTTATCTGGTACGACATAAAACAAAATTTCTATAATATTTTCATTAATAGAGCATTTACATAACTTTTGTGACATACTGGAAATACCAGCGTCACCAATACCTCGTATTATAACAATTTTATTAATGTGTTTGCCATCAAACTTATCAGTAATACTACTTCGGATTAAAGAACACTCTGCTCCAGAATCAAAGCAAATTGGAAAGATCTCACCTCGGTGCATCATAACTCCTTTTGGCTCAGATACAAACAATTGATTACACTTCTTCTCGGTGAGTGCTCCAGACTTAATTGCATTGCTCGGGCACCAATTTGCAAGATGTTCAAACTGTCTACATCTGTAGCAGGTAACATTCTGCAAGACACTTTGCTGCTTCTTTTCTGGTCCAGACCGATTGAATTTACATTCAGCCATTTTATGTCCTGGTTGCTTACATGAGTGGCACACAATTTTAGGTCGCTTGTAGTCACCACTAGTACCATCAGTGTTTACAGCACTCCTCTTTTTATCAAATGTTACAGCTTTCAGCTCCATTTGAAGTTAAATTCTGCTTTGCACATTTGAAGAGAACACCAGACGCTGCAAGCGGTTGTTTAAGTTGGCCATATGCGCAAGCACAGTGGTGACAGCTTTTTCCTCTACGCTCATGTTGCGCCATTTTGTGGTCAATGACGTCACCATACGGCTTGCGTACACTGCGTGGCACTCGTTTTGGGCTGGACGGCTGTTCAACAATTTTAAAAACGTAGCTGCCGGTGTTTCCTTAACCTCAAAACGCTGCAAGAAGAGCTCCTTAAACTGCTCCCAAGTGATGCCAGTATAGCAGATCTGTGTCAGCCACGCAGAAGCACTACCCTCCATGCAGCTACTAAGCATCATGATAAGTGCGCTGCCATCGATCTGCTGTTCATTCATAACGATGCTTGCCGTTGCACACCATTGAGTCGCATCAGCTCCATTTGATTCGGGTTAAATTTTGGCAAAACCACGTCAGTTTTTTGACGCACCGACGCTTGCATGATTTTGCACATTTCTATAAAATTACGATTCTGCAATTCCATCATAGCACGCCACTGATCTGCAGACATTGCAGGAGTTGATACAGATCCCACTTCTGATGTCGGGTTAACATTAACATTGTTATTGTCGGACATAATTGTTTAATTTTATATTAAAGATTGCGATTGGCGAATAAACTCGAGTGCACCGCAGCCAACTTAAGAGTGTGTGCTTCTCCCGGAAACAGCTCCCTTGTCAATCTGCTCTTTCTGTCAAAGACCTCTAACCGTCTCTGTCTCTCGCAGTGACTCAAGCATACACGCACGACAATCGTATAGTGCGTATCTTTCTCAAACCTCTAACCTCACACAACAAGCTCGTTTCGAACTCTTTTGACCACATGGCAAATAAACCTTCATCGTTTAAATGAACGTAACTTGGAGATCATCAAGGAAGTCAAGGACGAAATCGGAAGTGTCAACAGCGTTGTAATGGCCTTTTGGTTGGGCGCCATTTGTTGTGCTGTAATTTGCGCCGGAATCATCTATCGTCGAAACAAAAAAACGTGGTAACATCTAAGGATATAAGAAAGGGCGGTCTTATCAAGGGCGGTCTTAACTTAAAGGGGGAGCAGTTAACAGAAGTTAACGCAAGTTCAATGTAACTTGATATCACACCAGCCACAGAAGCTCACATCGCTTTGTGCCGGATGTCTTGCACAACGACAGCGCACGAGGTGCAAGCTAAGCATTTTAGAGGCCGTTGTGAGTCGAATCCAATAGCTAAAGTCATTTTCATTTGTATTCCCTAGATTTAGTTTTATTCCGAATTCTGATTGAGGCACGTCTGCCCGAGATACACTCGTGTAATTAACTCACTCACTGAGTCCGTACGGCCAGTGTTTCATAAGGCCTTTTATAACAGGCAATATTATATACAATGTAATGTTGAAATAAATAAATACATAATTAATCATAACCAAACCTTTTAGAGTTTCAATCACAAACCTACTAGTGTTCCTAAAAACATTTAATTTATATATATATATATATATATATATATAAATTATATATATATATATATATATATACTAGTGGGTTTGCCCCTGCTCGCTTCGTTCGCCAACTCCGGCTCGCTACGCTCGCTGAAACCTTGGGGAGAAATGTGGAGTGAAAATAGGGAACACTTCTCACAGCTATAACCAGACCTTATGTCATTTCTAATTGGTTTGCGGGACGAGTGTCGCAAGACAGTACGAAGAGCGTTCCCTTGACAGGGAACGACCTATTGTGGTAGACCATCCTCCACAACGCAATGCAGCAGGCAGAAGTGCTCCAAGAGCACAGCAGGGCCACACACGTGGTCAACTACAGACGCGGCCCTACCCGCGTCAAAGTAGCGCCCCAGCAAGTTCGCATGGGAGCACGGCCGGACCATCCCGACCGATGCGCCCCATGCTAACAGCTGAGAGGCGACAGGAGCAGCAGCGCCAGAAGAAGAAGGATGCGCTACTGCCAGCGAGGGGACAGCCAGGTGGGTTGGACGACCCCAACAGGCGCAACTTGTGCGGCTCAAGGGTTAAGTGGTACCTAAGGTACCTTAGCCAAGGGCTGCCCCCTTTGGAGGCCTTAGAAAAGGCAAAGGAGCCGCGAGCAGCAGCAACACCAGCACTGACGCCGGCCCCGAAGAGGTCCAGCAGCACGCTGACCCCTCCCACGGGCACTCCCAAAAGAATATGTGTAGCACCAGGCACAGTGACACCACAGTCGGCGGCGCCAGTACTCGAGGAGGCACTGGACGTGCGTCCAAGCACCTCGAAAGCAGCGGCGGAAGCTGCGTTGTCTAAGGAGCCCTCGACCTCAGCACCCACCGAACCTCGTGCATCGTATGCCACGATTGCAAAGAAGGTTAAGGTGGCCGTGTTACCTGCAGACTATCCTCAGGTAATTCTCAGTCACGGGGATTTATCCGTTCTTGAGGAATCCATCATGGATGAAATATCCGTGACAGGATGGGGCACTGCGGTCGCCTTCGCTGGCATCCACTTCCGGGTAGGTCACCTGGTGATCGACTGTGTGGATGAGGACACAGCGGACTGGCTGGCGACCGTAGCACCAAGGCTAAGCTCTTGGAAGGGCGTGCCCCTTGATTTCAGGATGGGAGACAATATTCCGTCGCCCCATACTATTACAATCTTTTGTCCGAGAAGCGCAGATCGGGCAACCGATAACTTGCTGGTTATGCTGAGTAACCAGAACAAGATGGAGACGGAGGCATGGAAAGTTGTGTCGAGAAGGAACGAAGGAGGCGGGGCACTCCTTGTCATCGGTATCGATGAGATGGCCAGAGAGGAGATTGTCAAAAAGGGGCATCAACTCTATTTCCGCTACGGGACTATTCCCGTCAGTGGACTTAAGAAGGCGAAGGCAGCACAGGAGAAGCGGGCATCCGCCCTCGAACCGAAATCTCCCCCACCCACCAACGAGCCCATGACGCAAGATGTAGGTCCATCTGAGGTTCCAGAAGATCTGGCCGAGAATGATGACCTACTCGATGCGACGATGGACCCTGCGGTGGCGGCGGACATGGAGGAAGTAGCGGCCATGTCGTCACAGGAGCTCGAGGAGGAGCTTCTAAACGACAGCGTGGATGAAGCGGACAAAACGCTTTGCAGCGACTCGAGCGCATCTAGGCCTCAGTCGCCGTGGCCGGTTGAGCCGCTACTGTGATGGTACAAGCCATCACCACACAGTTAGCCCAGGTGAACATCCACCACGCGAAGGCGGCCTCGGCCGTCCTAGCCAGGATGTTCACCAAACAACATCTCGGGCTATCACTTGTACAGGAGCCATGGGTGAACGATGGCATTAAAGGCCTGTACACAACTGACTCCAAGGTAATCTGGGACCATAGAGACCCAATGCCAAGAGCTTGCATTATGGTAAGTGTTTGGTAATAACCCGGACTTCCGATGTAATTAGAATAAATAAAGTGGACTGTATGACTTTTGCCTCTTGATCGGTGCGAGGTCTTTTTAATAATGAATTTCACAAGACGCCGATGCAGCGACGCGCCAATATACATACATAGACAAAATGTGTGAATACAAGTATGTGTGTGTGTGTGTGTTTAAGTCTACAATAGTGATGAAATAAAACTAGTTCTGATCTTGAATTATAGAGGGCGCTGTTTTGGCGCTATATCCATAATGTGAAAGCGTTCACAAACATCCCGGCCCGCCCTGAAACACAGTTTCTGAACTGGGCAGTAATGCAACCTTGGTAATTGGTCTGGTCATTTCTCCTATGGATGTCTTCAATTTGACCGCTCGAACCAGATCGTCCTTTCCCGGATAAGTTTCAATAACCCGGGCGATGTGCCAAGAAGCCGGTGGTGTGTTGGATTCTTTAACCAAAACCACATCACCAATCGATATGTTGGGTGTCGAAGTAGTCCATTTTGGACGCTGTTGTAGTGTAGTCAGGTATTCCTGATGCCATTGTTTCCAGAAACCTTGGTACATAGACTGTATGCTCTGCCAGTACCCCAAACGGCCTGCAGGCAGATGACTCAAATCTGGATCCGGTAGAGTAGTAAAGGGTCGTCCAATTAAGAAGTGGGCTGGTGATTCACTTCAGTATCCGAAGTATAGCAGAGAGGGCGTGAGTTGATTACTGCACTGATCTGAGCAAGCAGGGTGCGCATCTGCCCAAGGGTGAGCGTTGAATTTCCGATGACACGTCGAAGATGTAATTTAACACATCGAACTGCCGATTCCCATTTTCCTCCCCAGTGAGGAGCTCGTGGAAGAATGAGTATCCATTTGATTCCCTCATCCGCCAGGGTGCTTGTTTCAACGTCAGTATGTTGTGGTGATGATAAAAGGTTTTTGCATTTCATCAAGCGATCGTTTTGCTCCGATGAAATTTGTGCCATTGTCACTGTACATCTTGCTTCACTTGCCCCGTAGTGAGATGAAACGCCGCAAGGCAGCCAAGAAAGATTCTGTTGTGAGATCCGTAACGAGCTCTAAGTGTATGGCCGACGTGACCAAGCAAACAAAAAGCCCTTACTCACGCGCGGCTTGCGCACCTTGGCATCCTTCAGAAGGTTTGGACCTGCATAATCGCAGCCTGTGTTAACAAATGGAAGTGCTTGGGTGATCCTTACGGAGGGTAGATTAGCCATTTGTTGATGTGATGTGTGATGTCGTTGGCGAAAGCAAGGTAAACAGTCGTGTGTTATCTTGCGGATAAGATTTCGTGCTCCAAATATCCAAAATCTTTGTCGAACTATAACATAGAGTGAGGAAACCCCAGGGTGTAGGTTTACTCTATGCTCGTGCTCCAGTAATAGCTTTGTGATGCGGTGAGCCTTTGGCAGCAATACTGGGTGTTTTGCGTATGTTGGTAGCTGCGAGTGTTGCAATCGTCCACCAACCCTCAGCAAGTTGTCTTTGTCGATCATTGGCGCTAGTTTGACCAGCTGAGATCGACTCCTTAATGGCTTGTTTGCGAGCAACAGTTGGTAGTCGTCCTGGAAGCAGACTTGCGCATGCCTCAAACATAAAGTTCGGGCCGCATTGATCTCATCAAATGTAAGAGTGTTGGAGCTTTTCTCCCGAGATGAATTGCGTATGCGAGTGGTGAAACGCAATACATAGCCAAGTATGTGTACGAGCCTTGTCCAAGAAGAGACTCGTGCGACGAGTACATCAAGTAGGTGAATAAGGGATGCTTCAGCCACTGTAGTCAAACAACTAGTTTTGACTTCGCTTTGAATACGTTTATCTGAAATGGATGAACTGAATCGTGAGTTGTATACCTTTTCCAAAAATTGGTCATTGTCCCGTAGCCATAGAGGACCATTCCACCATAATTGGAAGTCGATGAGTTCGGCAGCCATCAGACCCCTGGATGCGCAATCAGCCGGGTTTGATTTTGAGTCCACATGACGCCAGGCTTGCCTAGGAATGGTGTCTAATATTTCCGATGTTCTGTTTCCAACGAATGTTTTTAGCCGAGTTGGTGCATAAGTTAACCAGGAGAGTACAATCGCTGAGTCGGACCAAGCAAAAACAGTAACATTTTTGTGTCGTAGACCAGAAATGATCGAGCGTGTGAGCTGACTAAGAAGCAGTGCAGCACAAAGTTCTAGGCGTGGCAAGGTTTGCTGCTTTAATGGTGCCACCCTTGTTTTGGCAGCCACGAGCGATACCTCGATGGAGCCATCATCGTTTATCACCCTGCTATAGAGTACAGCAGCGTATACCTTGGTTGATGCGTCTGAGAATCCGTGTAGTTCAATGTTGTCCGCGTCGTTGACAACAAACCGTGGTAGTTGAAATTGTTGAAGTGTGTCCAGATCGGCTCGCCACTTCAACCAATTGTCCGCTAGTTTTCTTGGGAGTTGGTCATCTCAATCCAGACGGAGTAGCCATAGATCTTGGAATAGAATCTTAAATTGAATTACGATAGGTGCCAAAAGACCAAGAGGATCGAATATTCTTGAGACGTCGGAAAGAACTTGTCTCTTTGTACAATCAGGATTCGCAGCTAGGCCCACATTGTATGTTAATGTGTCCTTCCCAGGATGCCAATGGAGTCCAAGAACCTTTACTGGCGACGATTGAGATGATTGTGTACCGTCATCGGTACATTCCGTGTGTATACATGGGATGTTTGATACCCACATCCCGAGCTCCAAGTTAGCACAGTACATTAGTTCAACAAGCTCGTTTCGATTTCGTAGTAGCTCCTCCTCAGAGTTTGATCCCGTTAGTACATCATCAACGTAAAAATCCTCCAGCAATATTTTTG
Organism: Drosophila testacea; assembly: GCA_035043265.1. Taxonomy (NCBI): domain Eukaryota; kingdom Metazoa; phylum Arthropoda; class Insecta; order Diptera; family Drosophilidae; genus Drosophila; species Drosophila testacea. The sequence goes on along the minus strand of JAWNND010000785.1, from coordinate 4,168 downwards.
CAGCGTTCGGGTATTCATGCTGGTGATCAGCAGCCAGCTGTTCCAGTACGCGAACCGCCAGAAATGGTGCGCACGAAGTTCCGTACGTTACCGTACATAATTGAAAATGCCTTAATGGATCGGATGGATCCTCTCTCCAAACTATATTTTGGAAGTTTCGATGTTTTTCGCTAAACCATATTTGGCGGAACATCTTCACGATGTCCGCTGAGAATGCAAATTTGTACATTCTAAAGCGAAGGCACACAGCAAATAAGTCGCGTTGAATACTGGGACCTATAAATAGAGAGTCATTTAAAGCCGTACCATTGGCATCGCGAAATGACCCGTCAAAGACCACTCTCAGTTTTCGGCCCAGCACCGGATGGTGTGGCAGATAAAATTGCTTCCCAGTGTTGATTTCCTCTGGCGGCATTTCTTGCATATGCCCCAGGCTTATATATTCTCTCATAAATTGTATGTACTGTGTACGCAGCTGTTCATTGTGTTGTAAGCGTCGCTCTACCGATTTAAAGCGTTTCAAAGCTCCTGTTAGAGTGTCTCCAAATTCAGGATCTGGTGTGTTGAACGGAAGTTCCACTGTATACTTTCCGTTTTTATCTCGAGTGTGAGTGCTGAGAAAGTGTTTCTCGACCTGTTCATCTTCTGGTTCCCGTTTAGTGCTGCAGTGAACACCTTCTTGCTCCCAAAACTTCTGGAGCGATGTATTGATATCCCATGTTGTTGTGAGTGCAAAAGCGTTGCTGGAATGGGATGTCATGAGTGACGTAATAACCCAACCGAAAATTTATGAAATGGCGATAAGATGACCCCGGTTGTCGTACATCTTCCTTCCTGTGAGCACCGACCAGACGTGCTCGCTACCCAACAGTGTGTCAACTGTTGCGTTTGTATTAAACTGTGTATCTGCCAACTGAAGATCCTTAAAAACTTCAAGTGCTGATGAATTGATATTTTGCCTTTCCAGCGATGAACTGATCCTGCCTAGCACATGGGCGTAAACAGCTATCTGATCGTCGGAGATACGTGACTTGATCTGTAGACTGCTGCATCCCCTTGTGGTATCAGCTTTTACCGAAGATATGCCCGTAACCAAGATGCGTGATGGTGATCGTTTTAATCCGAGTGCGTGTATGCAGCGTTCGGATACATACGAAAGTTCTGAGCCTGTGTCTAATAAGATGCGGCATGTTACATAATCTCCTTTTGCATTTTTAACATACACCATAGCGGTGGGTAAAATGCTTCCTTTTAATCCGTCTCTGTAGAATTTGCAGTGCCTTGCGCACAAGCAATCGCCGATGTGCCCTCTCCTTGGGCAATGTGACTGAGTGTCACCGTAGTGTTATGAGTCGCGTTTGGATTGCGCTCCTTCTCTCCGTCTATTTGAACGAGAGTCCCAATAGCTTGTGTGTTTCCTTGTACATGAATGAGTGAGTGATGATTACCCTTGCAATGTTTACATTTGTATATAGATTTGCATTTGTTGACCCCATGACCAGGTCGCAAGCAGTTATAGCACAGTGATTTCTCCTTTACAAAGGATCGCCTTTGAACACCTGTCATATCCAAGAATTGTTGGCAGACATATAGCGTGTGTTCTGTTGAGTTGCATTTGGTGCAGCTGCTGCCTTCAACTGTAACCATCGAGTGTGTGACCCTTTTTGATTTGTCACCCTGGGCCACTGACTTGCCTCCAGCTCCAGCCTGCTCTCGTTTGCTCAGCTCCAGTTCCTCGCACCGAGCATCCAAAAACTTGAAGAATTCATCCAGAGTGGGCGAGTCTGTGTCCATGCTGCGCTCGATCCACCTGCGTCTCGTGTCAGCATCGAGCTTTTCCAGTGTCAGATAAATAATCCAGCAGTCACGTCCCGTTTGCTGTACGGCATCCAGACCGCGAACTATTTCGATCGCTCCATCTGATACCTTCCGTAAAATCAAAGCGTCGATTTTAGTTGTTGTTGGCAGGCTCAAAAATTGCTCCAAAAATGAATTTTCGATGTGCCGAGGACGACTGTATCTCTCTTTGAGACGTTCCCAAGCTGTGTTGTACGCAGTGTCCGTAATTGACAAATGTCGTACCAAATTAGCCGCTTCATCAACAAGTAGTGTTTTCAAGTAATGGAATTTTTGCGTGTTTGTCAAGAATTGTTTGTTATGAATTGCGCTTTCATAAATATCTTGAAAAGCTGGCCACTCTGTGTAGTTGCCAGAGAATCGTTTGATTTGTATTTTAGGCAATTCGCTTCGTGTAGAATTCGCCATACCAGATACAGAAATTGAATTCGCCGTGGTGACGTCACTAGGCTCCTGCATATGCGTGTTTGGTGTGCTCTGGCCTTCAGCCAGCCACTCAAATAGTTGTTGTTGTTGTTGTAGCAAATTGATAATTGCGTCGTTGTTTGAATGTAGCCCGTTGCTGCCATTCCCGTTACCTTGATGTGATGTACTTGGTTGTAGTGCATCCCGTTTCTCCGTAAGCAATGCGTATGCCCTTAGATACTTTTCTTCATATGCCGCGTTGTCCGCCTCTGGATCAACATACCCTTCCACACCCTTGTGAAGAATAATGCAATCCCCAAATTGATTGAACTCCTTCCAAACTGATTGAAGCAGCTCCATGCGTGAAGTTACCTCTGCCGGTGTAACCGACTCTGACCGCTCAGCCCAAGCCAATGTGCATGTAATATTGGCCTTGAGTCTGCCACGGCTTCCAACTAGTGATTTTAATTGTTCCATTGTAAAACAATTACCGTGATTGTTAAAGCACCTCAACAACTCAAAAGACTATCCGGCTCGAAGGACCAAATATATGTTTGGTAATAACCCGGACTTCCGATGTAATTAGAATAAATAAAGTGGACTGTATGACTTTTGCCTCTTGATCGGTGCGAGGTCTTTTTAATAATGAATTTCACAAGACGCCGATGCAGCGACGCGCCAATATACATACATAGACAAAATGTGTGAATACAAGTATGTGTGTGTGTGTGTGTTTAAGTCTACAATAGTGATGAAATAAAACTAGTTCTGATCTTGAATTATAGAGGGCGCTGTTTTGGCGCTATATCCATAATGTGAAAGCGTTCACAAACAGTAAGGAAATGTATTAATTACAGTATTCTTTCAGAATTTCTCACCAGAGACTGTGTCCCCATAATGATCCAGGCGATTGGAGCCGCCCACACAACAGTGGTCGCATCGGCTTACCTCGCAGGAGATGGGCCTTGCCCACCCCCGGAGATCGTGGGACTGGTGAGCTACTGCCGAAGGGAGAAACTACCCCTCCTCATAGGCTGTGACGCTAACGCACACCATGAGGTATGGGGAAGCAGTGACACTAATCAAAGGGGTGAGTGCCTTTTAGAATTTATATTAAACTATAACCTAGAAATTGGCAATGTCGGAACTACTCCGACATTTGTAACAAGAGTAAGGGTCGAAGTCCTAGACATCACCCTACTCAGTCGGTCCCTTAAACCGCACTGCATGAACTGGCACGTGTCGCCAGAGGAATCCATGTCTGACCACAGGATTATCCTGTTTAAGCTTGGAATAAACGTAGACTGTGGCAAACCGTCTAGAAATCCCAGGAAAACAAACTGGGAAAGATATTCAACGAATCTAGAACGCAATCTATCCGGGATAACATCTGGTATACCCAGACACCCCCCAAAGCTAGAAAAAGTTGTGGACTCGTTGAATAATAGTATAACTAATGCTTACGAGGCAAGCTGCGCACTAGGGAAAACGCGCAAAGCAAAAGATGCCCCTTGGTGGTCCGACAGCTTAGAGAGGCTACGAATCGCCACTCGTCGACTCTTCAACAGAGCAAAAAGAGACGGGTTATGGGAGCAGTACCGCGAGGGCCTGACTTCGTACAACAAGGAGATCAGGAAGGCCAAGCGGAAGAACTATCGTAATTTCTGCGAAAGCATAGAAAACACGACAGAGGGTGCACGGTTACACAGGGCACTATCGAAGAGAGCACCAGAGGCAAATCTGGCTCTCAAAAGAAGGGACAATACCTTCACAAGTAGCAATATGGACAAACTAGAACTGCTTTTCGAAACCCACTTCCCAGGAAGTATCCCGTTACGAGAAGACGCAGACAGAGTAGCAGAAGATCGAGTCCGACCAGTACCTGAAGACTGGGCAATCGCCAAGT
>JAWNND010000781.1:0-14934 GCA_035043265.1 Drosophila testacea | reverse complement strand
TGATTTGATCTATAAATTGATTCTACGATCTTAAAATAGTTGTTTTTCAAAAATCGATTTTGTCGCATTTGTTGGAATTTTAGATAAGGGTCCTTCTTTTACACTCTCTTAAAGAAAAAATTTTGAAAATTTCAAATTTTGATATTTTATTTTAATCAAGTCCTGTTGCTCATATAAGTATAAGAAAATACTTTAAAGTTGATTCTGAGGTGTTTCACTTTCTTGCAAAACTTCATGACAGAGTGACCAAAAATTTGACTTGTAAAGTTGCCAGTCCCAAGGGTCGACAGATTTCAAACTTGCATAACTTTGTCAAATTTAACCAGATTTTCGTGTGGAATGTCATTTTAGCCATGATTTGATCTATAAATTGATTCTACGACTTAAAATCGTTGTTTTTCAAAAATCGATTTTGTCGCATTTGTTGGAATTTTAGATAAGGGTCCTTCTTTTACACTCTCTTAAAGAAAAAATTTTGAAAATTTCAAATTTTGATATTTTATTTTAATCAAGTCCTGTTGCCCATATAAGTATAAGAAAATACTTTAAAGTTGATTCTGAGGTGTTTCACTTTCTTGCAAAACTTAATGGCAGAGTGACCAAAAATTTGACTTGTAAAGTTGCCAGTCCCAAGGGTCGACAGATTTCAAACTTGCATAACTTTGTCAAATCTAACCCGATTTTCGTGTGGAATGTCATTTTAGCCATGATTTGATCTATAAATTGATTCTACAACTTAAAATAGTTGTTTTTCAAAAATCGATTTTGTCGTATTTGTTGGAATTTTAGATAAGGGACCTTCTTTTACACTCTCTTAAAGAAAAAATTTTGAAAATTTTAAATTTTGATATTTTATTTCAATCAAGTCCTGGTGCTCATATAAGTATAAGAAAGTACTTTAAAGTTGATTCTGAGGTGTTTCACTTTCTTGCAAAACTTAATGGCAGAGTGACCAAAACTTTGACTTGTAAAGTTGCCAGTCCCAAGGGTCGACAGATTTCAAACTTGCATAACTTTGTCAAATCTAACCCGATTTTCGTGTGGAATGTCATTTTAGCCATGATTTGATCTACAAAATTGATTCTACGACTTAAAATCGTTGTTTTTCAAAATCGATTTTGTCGCATTTGTTGGAATTTTAGATAGGTCCTTTTTTTACACTCTCTTAAAGAAAAATTTTGAAAATTTAAAATTTTGATATTTTATTTCAATCAAGTCCTGGTGCTCATATAAGCATAAGAAAGTACTTTCAAGTTGATTCTGAGGTGTTTCACTTTCTTGTAAAACTTAATGGCAGAGTGACCAAAAATTTGTTTAGTGAAGTTGCCAGTCCCAAGGGTCGACAGATTTCAAACTTGCATAACTTTGTCAAATCTAGCCCGATTTTCGGTGGAATGTCATTTTAGCCATGATTTGATCTATAAATTGATTCTACAACTTAAAATAGTTGTTTTTCAAAAATCGATTTTGTCGCAATTTGTTGGATTTTAGATAAGGGACCTTCTTACACCTCTTAAAGAAAAATTTTGAAAATTTTAAATTTTGATATTTTATTTCAATCAAGTCCTGGTGCTCATATAAGTATAAGAAAATACTTTAAAGTTGATTCTGAGGTGTTTCACTTTCTTGCAAAACTTAATGGCAGAGTGACCAAAAATTTGACTTGTAAAGTTGCCAGTCCCAAGGGTCGACAGATTTCAAACTTGCATAACTTTAGTCAAATCTAACCCGATTTTCGTGTGGAATGTCATTTTAGCCATGATTTGATCTACAAATGGATTCTACGACTTAAAATCGTTGTTTTTCAAAAATCGATTTTGTCGCATTTGGAATTTTAGATCAAGGGTCTTTTACCTCTCTTAAAGAAAAATTTTGAAAATTTAAAATTTTGATATTTTATTTTAATCAAGTCCTGTTGCTCATATAAGTATAAGAAATACTTTTAAGTTGATTCTGAGGTGTTTCACTTTTCTTCCAAAACTTCATGACAGAGTGACCAAAAATTTGACTTGTAAAGTTGCCAGTCCCAAGGGTCGACAGATTTCAAACTTGCATAACTTTGTCAAATCTAACCCGATTTTCGTGTGGAATGTCATTTTAGCCATGATTTCTATCTATAAATTGATTCTACAACTTAAAATAGTTGTTTTTCAAAATCGATTTTGTCGCATTTGTTGGAATTTTAGATAAGGGTCCTTCTTTTACACTCTCTTAAAGAAAAAATTTTGAAAATGTAAATTTTTGATTTTTCATTTTTAGTCAAGTCCTGGTGCTCATATAAGTATAAGAAAGTACTTTAAAAGTTGATTCTGAGGTGTTTCACTTTCCTTGAAAACATCAAGACAGATTGACCAAAAATTTGACTTGTAAAGTTGCCAGTCCCAAGGGTCGACAGATTTCAAACTTGCATAACTTTGTCAAATTTAGCCCGATTTTCGTGTGAATGACATCTTAGCCATGATTTGATCTACAAATTGATTCTACGACTTAAAATCGTTGTTTTTCAAAAAATCGATTTTGTCGCATTTGTTGGAATTTTAGATAAGGGTCCTTCTTTTACACTCTCTTAAAGAAAAAATTTTGAAAATGTAAAATTTTGATATTTTATTTTAATCAAGTCCTGTTGCTCATATAAGTATAAGAAAGTACTTTAAAGTTGATTCTGAGGTGTTTCACTTTCTTGCAAAACTTCAATGACAGAGTGACCAAAAATTTGACTTGTAAAGTTGCCAGTCCCAAGGGTCGACAGATTTCAAACTTGCATAACTTTGTCAAATTTAACCAGATTTTCGTGTGGAATATCATTTTAGCCATGATTTTATCTATAAATTGATTCTACGACTTAAAATCGTTGTTTTTCAAAAATCGATTTTGTCGCATTTGTTGGAATTTTAGATAAGGGTCCTTCTTTTACACTCTCTTAAAGAAAAAATTTTGAAAATTTCAAATTTTGATATTTTATTTTAATCAAGTCCTGGTGCTCATATAAGTATAAGAAAATACTTTAAAGTTGATTCTGAGGTGTTTCACTTTCTTGCAAAACTTCATGACAGAGTGACCAAAAATTTGACTTGTAAAGTTGCCAGTCCCAAGGGTCGACAGATTTCAAACTTGCATAACTTTGTCAAATCTAACCCGATTTTCGTGTGGAATGTCATTTTAGCCATGATTTGATCTACAAATTGATTCTACATCTTAAAATCGTTGTTTTTCAAAAATCGATTTTGTCGCATTTGTTGGAATTTTAGATGAGGGTCCTTCTTTTACACTCTCTTAAAGAAAAATTTTGAAAATTTCAAATTTTGATATTTTATTTTAATCAAGTCCTGTTGCCCATATAAGTATAATAAAATACTTTTAAGTTGATTCTGAGGTGTTTCACTTTCTTGCAAAACATCATGACAGAGTGACCAAAAATTTGACTTGTAAAGTTGCCAGTCCCAAGGGTCGACAGATTTCAAACTTGCATAACTTTGTCAAATCTAGCCAGATTTTCGTGTGGAATGTCATTTTAGCCATGATTTTATCTATAAATTGATTCTACAACTTAAAATAGTTGTTTTTCAAAAATCGATTTTGTCGCATTTGTTGGAAGTTTTAGATAAGGTCCTTCTTTTACACTCTCTTAAAGAAAAAATTTTGAAAATGTTAAATTTTGATATTTTATTTCAATCAAGTCCTGGTGCTCATATAAGTATAAGAAAATACTTTAAAGTTGATTCTGAGGTGTTTCACTTTCTTGCAAAACTTAATGGCAGAGTGACCAAAACTTTGACTTGTAAAGTTGCCAGTCCCAAGGGTCGACAGATTTCAAACTTGCATAACTTTGTCAAATTTAACCAGATTTTCGTGTGGAATAACATTTTAGCCATGATTTTATCTATAAATTGATTCTACGACTTAAAATCGTTGTTTTTCAAAAATCGATTTTGTCGCATTTGTTGGAATTTTAGATAAGGGTCCTTTTTTTACACTCTCTTAAAGAAAAAATTTTGAAAATTTCAAATTTTGATATTTTATTTTAATCAAGTCCTGTTGCTCATATAAGTATAAGAAAATACTTTAAAGTTGATTCTGAGGTGTTTCACTTTCTTGCAAAACTTCATGACAGAGTGACCAAAAATTTGACTTGTAAAGTTGCCAGTCCCAAGGGTCGACAGATTTCAAACTTGCATAACTTTGTCAAATCTAACCCGATTTTCGTGTGGAATGTCATTTTAGCCATGATTTGATCTACAAATTGATTCTACGACTTAAAATCGTTGTTTTTCAAAAATCGATTTTGTCGCATTTGTTGGAATTTTAGATAAGGGTCCTTCTTTTACACTCTCTTAAAGAAAAAATTTTGAAAATGTCAAATTTTGATATTTTATTTTAATCAAGTCCTGTTGCTCATATAAGTATAAGAAAGTACTTTAAAGTTGATTCTGAGGTGTTTCACTTTCTTGCAAAACTTAATGACAGAGTGACCAAAAATTTGACTTGTAAAGTTGCCAGTCCCAAGGGTCGACAGATTTCAAACTTGCATAACTTTGTCAAATCTAACCCGATTTTCGTGTGGAATGTCATTTTAGCCATGATTTGATCTATAAATTGATTCTACGACTTAAAATCGTTGTTTTTCAAAAATCGATTTTGTCGCATTTGTTGGAATTTTAGATAAGGGTCCTTCTTTTACACTCTCTTAAAGAAAAAATTTTGAAAATTTCAAATTTTGATATTTTATTTTAATCAAGTCCTGGTGCTCATATAAGTATAAGAAAGTACTTTAAAGTTGATTCTGAGGTGTTTCACTTTCTTGCAAAACTTCATGACAGAGTGACCAAAAATTTGACTTGTAAAGTTGCCAGTCCCAAGGGTCGACAGATTTCAAACTTGCATAACTTTGTCAAATTTAACCAGATTTTCGTGTGGAATGTCATTTTAGCCATGATTTGATCTACAAATTGATTCTACGACTTAAAATCGTTGTTTTTCAAAAATCGATTTTGTCGCATTTGTTGGAATTTTAGATAAGGGTCCTTCTTTTACACTCTCTTAAAGAAAAAATTTTGAAAATTTCAAATTTTGATATTTTATTTTAATCAAGTCCTGTTGCCCATATAAGTATAATAAAATACTTTAAAGTTGATTCTGAGGTGTTTCACTTTCCTTCAAAACTTCATGACAGATTGACCAAAAATTTGACTTGTAAAGTTGCCAGTCCCAAGGGTCGACAGATTTCAAACTTGCATAACTTTGTCAAATTTAACCCGATTTTCGTGTGGAATGTCATTTTAGCCATGATTTCATCTATAAATTGATTCTACGACTTAAAATCGTTGTTTTCAAAAATCGATTTTGTCGCATTTGTTGGAATTTTAGATAAGGGTCCTTCTTTTACACTCTCTTAAAGAAAAAATTTTGAAAATTTCAAATTTTGATATTTTATTTTAGTCAAGTCCTGGTGCTCATATAAGTATAAGAAAATACTTTAAAGTTGATTCTGAGGTGTTTCACTTTCTTGCAAAACTTAATGGCAGAGTGACCAAAACTTTGACTTGTAAAGTTGCCAGTCCCAAGGGTCGACAGATTTCAAACTTGCATAACTTTGTCAAATCTAACCCGATTTTCGTGTGGAATGTCATTTTAGCCATGATTTGATCTACAAATTGATTCTACGACTTAAAATAGTTGTTTTTCAAAAATCGATTTTGTCGCATTTGTTGGAATTTTAGATAAGGGTCCTTCTTTTACACTCTCTTAAAGAAAAATTTTGAAAATTTAAAATTTTGATATTTTATTTTAATCAAGTCCTGTTGCTCATATAAGTATAAGAAAATACTTTAAAGTTGATTCTGAGGTGTTTCACTTTCTTGCAAAACTTAATGGCAGAGTGACCAAAAATTTGACTTGTAAAGTTGCCAGTCCCAAGGGTCGACAGATTTCAAACTTGCATAACTTTGTCAAATCTAACCCGATTTTCGTGTGGAATGTCATTTTAGCCATGATTTGATCTACAAATTGATTCTACGACTTAAAATCGTTGTTTTTCAAAAATCGATTTTGTCGCATTTGTTGGAATTTTAGATAAGGGTCCTTCTTTTACACTCTCTTAAAGAAAAATTTTGAAAATTTAAAATTTTGATATTTTCATTTTAATCAAGTCCTGGTGCTCATATAAGTATAAGAAAGTACTTTAAAGTTGATTCTGAGGTGTTTCACTTTCTTGCAAAACTTAATGGCAGAGTGACCAAAAATTTGACTTGTAAAGTTGCCAGTCCCAAGGGTCGACAGATTTCAAACTTGCATAACTTTGTCAAATCTAACCCGATTTTCGTGTGGAATGTCATTTTAGCCATGATTTGATCTACAAATTGATTCTACGACTTAAAATCGTTGTTTTTCAAAAATCGATTTTGTCGCATTTGTTGGAATTTTAGATAAGGGTCCTTCTTTTACACTCTCTTAAAGAAAAAATTTTGAAAATTTCAAATTTTGATATTTTATTTTAATCAAGTCCTGTTGCTCATATAAGTATAAAAAAGTACTTTAAAGTTGATTCTGAGGTGTTTCACTTTCTTAAAACTTCAGACAGATGACCAAAAATTTGACTTGTAAAGTTGCCAGTCCCAAGGGTCGACAGATTTCAAACTTGCATAACTTTGTCAAATTTAACCAGATTTTCGTGTGGAATGTCATTTTAGCCATGATTTGATCTACAAATTGATTCTACGACTTAAAATAGTTGTTTTTCAAAAATCGATTTTGTCGCATTTGTTGGAATTTTAGATAAGGGTCCTTCTTTTACACTCTCTTAAAGAAAAATTTTGAAAATTTCAAATTTTGATATTTTATTTTAATCAAGTCCTGTTGCCCATATAAGTATAAGAAAATACTTTAAAGTTGATTCTGAGGTGTTTCACTTTCTTGCAAAACTTCATGACAGAGTGACCAAAAATTTGACTTGTAAGTTGCCAGTCCCAAGGGTCGACAGATTTCAAACTTGCATAACTTTGTCAAATTTAACCCGATTTTCGTGTGGAATGTCATTTTAGCCATGATTTTATCTATAAATTGATTCTACGACTTAAAATAGTTGTTTTTCAAAAATCGATTTTGTCGCATTTGTTGGAATTTTAGATAAGGGTCCTTCTTTACACTCTCTTAAAGAAAAAATTTTGAAAATTTCAAATTTTGATATTTTATTTTAATCAAGTCCTGTTGCCCATATAAGTATAAGAAAATACTTTAAAGTTGATTCTGAGGTGTTTCACTTTCTTGCAAAACTTAATGACAGAGTGACCAAAAATTTGACTTGTAAAGTTGCCAGTCCCAAGGGTCGACAGATTTCAAACTTGCATAACTTTGTCAAATTTAACCCGATTTTCGTGTGGAATGTCATTTTAGCCATGATTTCATCTATAAATTGATTCTACAACTTAAAATAGTTGTTTTTCAAAAATCGATTTTGTCGCATTTGTTGGAATTTTAGATAAGGGTCCTTCTTTTACACTCTCTTAAAGAAAAAATTTTGAAAATTTCAAATTTTGATATTTTATTTTAATCAAGTCCTGTTGCCCATATAAGTATAATAAAATACTTTAAAGTTGATTCTGAGGTGTTTCACTTTCTTGCAAAACTTCATGACAGAGTGACCAAAAATTTGACTTGTAAAGTTGCCAGTCCCAAGGGTCGACAGATTTCAAACTTGCATAACTTTGTCAAATTTAACCAGATTTTCGTGTGGAATGTCATTTTAGCCATGATTTCATCTAAAAATTGATTCTACGACTTAAAATAGTTGTTTTTCAAAAATCGATTTTGTCGCATTTGTTGGAATTTTAGATAAGGGTCCTTCTTTTGCACTTTCTTAAAGAAAAAATTTTGAAAATGTAAATTTTTGATTTTTCATTTTAGTCAAGTCCTGGTGCTCATATAAGTATAAGAAAGTACTTTAAAGTTGATTCTGAGGTGTTTCACTTTCCTTGCAAAACTTCAAGGCAGATTGACCAAAAATTTGACTTGTAAAGTTGCCAGTCCCAAGGGTCGACAGATTTCAAACTTGCATAACTTTGTCAAATTTAACCAGATTTTCGTGTGGAATGTCATTTTAGCCATGATTTGATCTACAAATTGATTCTACGACTTAAAATCGTTGTTTTTCAAAAATCGATTTTGTCGCATTTGTTGGAATTTTAGATAAGGGTCCTTCTTTTACACTCTCTTAAAGAAAAAATTTTGAAAATTTCAAATTTTGATATTTTATTTTAATCAAGTCCTGTTGCTCATATAAGTATAAGAAAGTACTTTAAAGTTGATTCTGAGGTGTTTCACTTTCCTTGCAAAACTTCAAGACAGAGTGACCAAAAATTTGACTTGTAAAGTTGCCAGTCCCAAGGGTCGACAGATTTCAAACTTGCATAACTTTGTCAAATTTAACCAGATTTTCGTGTGGAATGTCATTTTAGCCATGATTTGATCTATAAATTGATTCTACGACTTAAAATAGTTGTTTTTCAAAAATCGATTTTGTCGCATTTGTTGGAATTTTAGATAAGGGTCCTTTTTTTACACTCTCTTAAAGAAAAAATTTTGAAAATTTCAAATTTTGATATTTTATTTTAATCAAGTCCTGTTGCTCATATAAGTATAAGAAAATACTTTAAAGTTGATTCTGAGGTGTTTCACTTTCTTGCAAAACTTAATGGCAGAGTGACCAAAACTTTGACTTGTAAAGTTGCCAGTCCCAAGGGTCGACAGATTTCAAACTTGCATAACTTTGTCAAATCTAACCCGATTTTCGTGTGGAATGTCATTTTAGCCATGATTTCATCTATAAATTGATTCTACGACTTAAAATAGTTGTTTTTCAAAAATCGATTTTGTCGCATTTGTTGGAATTTTAGATAAGGGTCCTTCTTTGCACTCTCTTAAAGAAAAAATTTTGAAAATTTCAAATTTTGATATTTTATTTTAATCAAGTCCTGTTGCTCATATAAGTATAAGAAAATACTTTAAAGTTGATTCTGAGGTGTTTCACTTTCTTGCAAAACTTCATGACAGAGTGACCAAAAATTTGACTTGTAAAGTTGCCAGTCCCAAGGGTCGACAGATTTCAAACTTGCATAACTTTGTCAAATTTAACCAGATTTTCGTGTGGAATGTCATTTTAGCCATGATTTCATCTATAAATTGATTCTACAACTTAAAATAGTTGTTTTTCAAAAATCGATTTTGTCGCATTTGTTGGAATTTTAGATAAGGGTCCTTTTTTACACTCTCTTAAAGAAAAAATTTTGAAAATTTCAAATTTTGATATTTTATTTTAATCAAGTCCTGTTGCCCATATAAGTATAAGAAAATACTTTAAAGTTGATTCTGAGGTGTTTCACTTTCTTGCAGAACTTAATGGCAGAGTGACCAAAAATTTGACTTGTAAAGTTGCCAGTCCCAAGGGTCGACAGATTTCAAACTTGCATAACTTTGTCAAATTTAGCCAGATTTTCGTGTGGAATGTCATTTTAGCCATGATTTTATCTATTCATTGATTCTACATCTTAAAATAGTTGTTTTTCAAAAATCGACTTTGTCGTATTTGTTGGAATTTTAGATGAGGGTCCTTCTTTTACACTCTCTTAAAGAAAAAATTTTGAAAATGTAAAATTTTGATACTTTATTTTAATCAAGTCCTGTTGCTCATATAAGTATAAGAAAGTACTTTAAAGTTGATTCTGAGGTGTTTCACTTTCCTTTAAAACTTCAAGACAGATTGAGCAAAAATTTGACTTGTAAAGTTGCCAGTCCCAAGGGTCGACAGATTTCAAACTTGCATAACTTTGTCAAATTTAACCAGATTTTCGTGTGGAATAACATTTTAGCCATGATTTTATCTATAAATTGATTCTACGACTTAAAATCGTTGTTTTTCAAAAATCGATTTTGTCGCATTTGTTGGAATTTTAGATAAGGGTCCTTTTTTTACACTCTCTTAAAGCAAAAATTTTGAAAATTAAAAATTTTGATATTTTATTTTAATCAAGTCCTGTTGCCCATATAAGTATAAGAAAATACTTTAAAGTTGATTCTGAGGTGTTTCACTTTCTTGCAAAACTTAATGGCAGAGTGACCAAAAATTTGACTTGTAAAGTTGCCAGTCCCAAGGGTCGACAGATTTCAAACTTGCATAACTTTGTCAAATTTAACCAGATTTTCGTGTGGAATTACCATTTTAGCCATGATTTCATCTATAAATTGATTCTACGACTTAAAATCGTTGTTTTTCAAAAATCGATTTTGTCGCATTTGTTGGAATTTTAGATAAGGGTCCTTTTTTTACACTCTCTTAAAGAAAAATTTTGAAAATTCTAAATTTTGATATTTTATTTCAATCAAGTCCTGTTGCTCATATAAGTATAAGAAATTACTTTAAAGTTGATTCTGAGGTGTTTCACTTTCCTTTAAAACTTCAAGACAGATTGACCAAAAATTTGACTTGTAAAGTTGCCAGTCCCAAGGGTCGACAGATTTAAAACTTGCATAACTTTGTCAAATCTAGCCCGATTTTCGTGTGGAATGTCATTTTTATACCCTTGCAGAGGGTGTGTTTGACACAGTTTCATACATCGATACCAAATTTGGTGTAAATCGGACTACTATATCATATAGCTGTCATAGGAACGATCGGTTTAAAATCAACATTTAGTATGAAAAACTTTTTTGTTTCTCAAAATATCCACCAAATATACACATTGTGTGTTTGACTAAGTTAAATAGGCTGACCAGATTTAGTCAATCGGACTACTATATCTATAGCTGCCATAGGATCGATCGGTTCAAAATCAACATTTAACAAATTTTGTAAGAAATCTGGCGGCTGACACGGGGCACTGCAAGGGTATCCAAACTTTGGCGCGCCAAAGTTAGTTTGCGCTATATTTTTATCCATGATTTCATCTATAAATTGATTCTACAACTTAAAATAGTTGTTTTTCAAATTTCGATTTTGTCGCATTTGTTGGAATTTTAGATAAGGGTCCTTTTTTTACAGTCTCTTAAAGAAAAAATTTTGAAAATTTTAAATTTTGAAATTTTATTTTAATCAAGTCCTGTTGCCCATATAAGTATAAGAAAATAATTTAAAGTTGATTCTGAGGTGTTTCACTTTCTTGCAAAACTTAATGGCAGAGTGACCAAAACTTTGACTTGTAAAGTTGCCAGTCCCAAGGGTCGACAAATTTCAAACTTGCATAACTTTGTCAAATCTAACCCGGTTTTCGTGTGGAATGTCATTTTAGCCCTTATTGGACTACAAATTGATTCTACGACTTAAAATCGTTGTTTTTCAAAAATCGTTTTTGTCGTATTTGTTGTAATTTTAGATGAGGGTCCTTCTTTTACACTCGCTTAAAGAAAAAATTTTGAAAATTTCAAATTTTGATATTATATTTTAATCAAGTCCTGTTGCTCATCTATATATATAAAACTCTTTGTCCTCACTGACTCACTTAGTCATCACGCTGTAGGCCAAACGGTTCAAGATATTGAGATGAAATTTTTACACATCATAGCTGAGACATAATTATCGTGCAATAAGACGGGATTTTTTGATATCCCCACTGGATGGGCTAAAATGGGGGTCAAAGGTCAAAATTGCTTAGTATGAAATTTTTTTTGTTTTTGAGCTATCTTAACCAAACTCACAGATTATGTATTTCTTACTCACTGCTACATCCTGAGAAAATTTGGTCAAGATAGGGCCACTATATCATATAGCTGCCATAGGAACAACCAGATGCAAATTAAAACTTTGTATGAAGATCTTTGTTATTTTTTGAGATATCTCAACCAAACTCACAGATTATGGATTTCGTACTCACTGCCACATCCTGAGAAAATTTGGTCAAGATCGGACCACTATATCATATAGCTGCCATAGGAACAACCAGATGCAAATTAAAACTTTGTATGAAGATCTTTGTTATTTTTTGAGATATCTCAACCAAACTCACAGATTATGGATTTCGTACTCACTGCCACATCCTGAGAAATTTTGGTCAAGATCGGATCACTATATCGTATAGCTGCCATAGAAACAGTGGCATTTAATGCTATTAATAAACAATCAAAAGAAGATGGTCAGGTGGTTGGGTGGGGAAGGGGGTATTACGACTCTTTTGTGTTGCAGCTTTCAAAATCAATTTTCAGTATATGGCACTATTACCCGCTCTTGCTGCAATAATCCAATTGCAGCGAAAACTTTAAAACAGCGAGCAGCGAAAATGTAAATTCTCTATCTATATATATAAAACTCTTTGTCCTCACTGACTGACTGACTCACTGACTCACTGACTTAGTCATCACGCTGTAGGCCAAACGGTTCAAGATATTGAGATGAAATTTTTACACAACATAGCTGAGACATAATTATCGTGCAATAAGACTGGATTTTTCGATATCCCCACTGGAAGGGGCTAAAATGGGGGTCAAAGGTCAAAATTGCTTAGTATGAAATTTTTTTTGTTTTTGAGCTATCTTAACCAAACTCACAGATTATGTATTTCTTACTCACTGCTACATCCTGAGAAAATTTGGTCAAGATCGGGCCACTATATCATATAGCTGCCATAGGAACAACCAGATGCAAATTAAAACTTTGTATGAAGATCTTTGTTATTTTTTGAGATATCTCAACCAAACTCACAGATTATGGATTTCGTACTCACTGCCACATCCTGAGAAAATTTGGTCAAGATCGGACCACTATATCATATAGCTGCCATAGGAACAACCAGATGCAAATTAAAACTTTGTATGAAGATCTTTGTTATTTTTTGAGATATCTCAACCAAACTCACAGATTATGGATTTCGTACTCACTGCCACATCCTGAGAAATTTTGGTCAAGATCGGATCACTATATCGTATAGCTGTCATAGGAACAGTGGCATTTAATGCTATTAATAAACAATCAAAAGAAGATGGTCAGGTGGTGGGGGGAAGGGGGTGTTACGATTCTTTTGTGTTGCAGCTTTCAAAATCAATTTTCAGTATATGGCACTATTACCCGCTCTTGCTGCAATAATCCAATTGCAGCGAAAACTTTAAAACAGCGAGCAGCGAAAATGTAAATTCTCTATATTATATAAAGTACTACTTATTACTATTATTTTAAGTCCAACTACATTGAAAAATTGAATTTACAATTCCCGCTATCTAATTAGAAATGACATAAGGTCTGGCTATAGCTGTGAGAAATGTTTCCTATTTTCACTTCACATTTTCCCCCGAGATTTTAGCGAGCGTAGCGAGCCGGGGGTTGGCGAGCGAAGCGAGCAGAGCAAACCCCTAGTATAAGTATAAAAAAGTACTTTAAAGTTGATTCTGAGGTGTTTCACTTTCCTCTAAAACTTCAAGACAGATTGACCAAAAATTTGACTTGTTAAGTTGCCAGTCCCAAAGGTCGACAGATTTCAAACTTGCATAACTTTGTCAAATTTAACCAGATTTTCGTGTGGAATGTCATTTTAGCCATGATTTTATCTATTCATTCATTCTAAATCTTAAAATAGTTGTTTTTCAAAAATCGACTTTGTCGTATTTGTTGGAATTTTAGATGAGGGTCCTTCTTTTACACTCTCTTAAAGAAAAAATTTTGAAAATTTTAAATTTTGATATTTTATTTCAATCAAGTCCTGGTGCCCATATAAGTATAAGAAAATACTTTAAAGTTGATTCTGAGGTGTTTCACTTTCTTGCAAAACTTAATGGCAGAGTGACCAAAAATTTGACTTGTAAAGTTGCCAGTCCCAAGGGTCGACAGATTTCAAACTTGCATAACTTTGTCAAATTTAACCAGATTTTCGTGTGGAATAACATTTTAGCCATGATTTCATCTATAAATTGATTCTACGACTTAAAATCGTTGTTTTTCAAAAATCGATTTTGTCGCATTTGTTGGAATTTTAGATAAGGGTCCTTTTTTTACACTCTCTTAAAGAAAAAATTTTGAAAATTTAAAATTTTGATATTTTATTTTAATCAAATCCTGTTGCCCATATAAGTATAAGAAAATACTTTAAAGTTGATTCTGAGGTGTTTCACTTTCTTGCAAAACTTAATGGCAGAGTGACCAAAAATTTGACTTGTAAGGTTGCCAGTCCCAAGGGTCAACAGATTTCAAACTTGCATAACTTTGTCAAATCTAGCCCGATTTTCGTGGAATGTCATTTTAGCCATGATTTTATCTATTCATTGATTCTACATCTTAAAATAGTTGTTTTTCAAAAATCGACTTTGTCGTATTTGTTGGATTTTTAGATAAGGGACCTTCCAACTTTAAAGTATTTTTTATACTATATGAGCAACAGGACTTGATTAAAACAAAATATCAAAATTTGAAATTTTCAAAATTTTTTCTTTAAGAGAGTGGAAAAGAAGGACCCTTATCATAAGAATTCCAAACAAATGCGACAAAGTCGATTTTTGAAAAACAACGATTTTAAGTCAGAATCAATTCGTAGATCAAGTCATGGCTAAAATGACATTCCACACGAAAATCGGGTTAGATTTGACAAAGTTATGCAAGTTTGAAAAACAACTATCTTAAGATGTAGAATCAATGAATAGATAAAATCATGGCTCAAATGACATTCCACACGAAAATCTGGTTAAATTTGAAAAAGTTATGCAAGTTTGAAATCTGTCGACGTCGACTTGGGGACTGGCAATTATACAGTCGTGCCGGGCACTCTGCCACAAGTTTTGCAAGAAAAAAAAAAAAAAAAAAAAAAAAAAAAAAATGCATTCTCATACTTATATGAGCACCAGGACTTGACTAAAAATGGAAAATCAAAAATTTACATTTTCAAAATTTTTTTCTTTAAGAGAGTGTAAAAAAAGGACCTCATCTAAAATTCCAACAAATGCGACAAAATCGATTTTTGAAAAACAACT
>JAWNND010000780.1:0-32507 GCA_035043265.1 Drosophila testacea | reverse complement strand
TAAATTATATAGTGCCTTTAAAGTTGATAAAGATGGGTGTAGTACGGACATAAGTAATTTTAGCTGTAAGTATGTTCAACTTGAATTAACAACAACAATACAATTTTTCATAGTCTAATTCCATTTTATCTTGTGGTTTTCTTTGAATAAACATTGAATTTTATAGATTTTACAAATGTGCAACTTATTAAAAACTTGACAGAGGATATATGACTTTATTTTTAAAATTCTCTTGACAGAAGTGCATGTTAAGTATTCTTCTAAGTAAGTCTTCGGCCTTTACTAAAAGATCCATTCTCCTATATCTAATCCTTTAAAAAATCGTTTCTATTTCATATCTATGGCTTTCACTCTTCTCTAACATTGAGCATTTCATTCTATAAATCTCTGTGCCCTTAAGTCGAATCTTTCTAGCATAAATTTGCCCTTTGGCTTCTTACCTGTTAACTTTGAAACAGAACCCTAAAGTTTTGCCCATGAATATTCGTGCAATGTTTAGGCTAATACACACAATCTGATCGACACATAAACACAGTTAAATCATTAAAGTGGTTACCCAAATGAAGTGGCAACTCAATAAAGACAATCAGACAATCAGAGGGGAGTTTAGCAACTTCTACAACAACAAACAGGAAGCGTGTGTGGCAAAATTCAAATCGATAGCCCCAAACATTTGTGGCATACAGGAGTCAATAGTGTGGCATCAGTGTTGTCCCTCGCCACATTACCTTGTTCAGCTGTTCCGAATTGTAGCCGGCGACTAAAAACAGGATATTCGAACAGACATCCTGCGTCATGGCATTGTCGTGGCAAACAACCTGACTGTGGTCCACCAGGAATTTGGTGTTCGGCATAAATTCCGTGATGCGGAGCATTCGCGTGGCAGCCTGTAAGCCACAGGAAAAAACCACACACATGTAGTCAAAAGTGGTGAACTCGAATTGTTGGTATTGGTAACTAACCGTCAGAAAGTCGAGGAAAAGGACAAGGGTCCGAAAGAGGGGACTCTTCATATCGTGTATGTAGGCAATGGGCGCCAGAGCGTGCATCGAGGTGATTTTTTGTGAGTAAGCTGGCTGTTCCGAACAAAGAACCCAAAAGATGGCCGTGCCCTGAGAGTGGCCAATATAATGGAGTTGCTCGTAGCCCGTTTTACTCAGTATATAGTCAATATTAGCTGGCAGATCGTATTTGCCCATCTCATGGAATGTAAAGTCCCAAAACTCCTGATAGTCGCTATTGAGACTCGTGTGATTCTTTGAATAACGATTGCCTCGCGAGTTTCCCATCCAGACATCATAGCCCAGATCAGAGAGCATGTAACCTGGAAAATAATTCCAATTAATAAATATTTCAAATAACTTTATTGTTAAATTTAAATTTGTATTTATAATCTTTAAATTATTATTTGAAGATGTTTGCTTTATTTTGTTTTAAATTGCTTTTGACGTTAAGAAAATAAATGAAAATATTAAGATACAATTAAATAATGGAGATACAAATAATTAAACAAATAAATAGATAATTTATTTAATAAAAAATAACTAATTAAAATAAATTAAAGAACAAGCTAATATATAATTAAGTAAATAAAGACATACATACATAAATGAATGAACGAATAAATAAATAATAAAATAAATTGATAACTAAATTAATATTATATTATTGTCACTATTATGCTCACTCACCTAATCCCGACTTGGGACCCATTAGTACCCAAGTGGCAGAGGTATCCAGTATGCCATGCATGAGGAGCACTGGTTGTGCCCCCTTCTTTGGTATGCGATGCATTTCCAATATATACCCATCCTTGGTAACCACTGTATGTGTCTCTGATGGATATCCGTATTTTCGTATTAATTTCGGCTGTTCAAAGAGACCAAACAGTGAGAGAAAGAGGGAAAGGGGGAATGAGAAAAAAAGAATTAGTCTGAGGCAAGTGCAAATCATGACAGTGTGAAATTGAGTTGCAGCCACGCTCCCCATTTTTCGCTCTTCCAATTTGCATAACTCTGTGGTTCAGGTGTAGGTGCCTCACCTCGGTTTTAGCCTGGCTAGGCGACGACATCGTCTGGGCTTTAACCACAGCAATTTGGACTAATGAATTTTAATTTGCGGCATCAACAAGTTAAACAAGCTGCAGACACTTGCCAATGAAAACTCTTGCGGCCCTAGAGAAGAATTTATCCAAATAATTGGCAGGCATTTTTTAAATAGTAAGGGCAATGAGTATCAAGTAAAGGAGCTTTAAATAAAAGTTTATACAAATCCGGTTATTCATAAGGGGGGGAACTTAAAATTGTAATGAACCAAATTACCTTTCTTATACCCAAATTTCATTTCTTTCGCAATATATTATTCTTTTTTTTTCTGTAAGTCTCTTATCTTGTATGTACCTTCTATAATATCGTTTATATTTTTCAAGGCTATTGCTTATACAATAAACAAATCTTATTTATTACTGACGCTTTATTTTACGACCTATTGGTTTTTGCGGTAACCTATGAATTTCCCAATTTAATTTCAAACTCTCTATTATTCAGTTTTAGTGCTTAATAATGACACTGACTGCAATTGACTGCAAATAAGGTGTCATTATTGGAAACTTATGTAAGCGGCGGTGTCATTATTAGAAACAAATCAATTTTTACCTAAGCGTTCTCTATTTTATTAATAGCTAGCATTTATTTTATCAAGCAATGATGATAAGGAACATCACAATTATAGCATAAATCTATAAAATACTACCCATAAATATGTTGTTCATAACTTTTAGGACTGCCATGCGCAATGCTATATCAAAAAGTGCCGATTGCGCGTGTCATTAAAAATTTCTTTATTAACAACCTGCATGTATAATAAAGAGCTAAAAAAGATGATCATAATTATTAAAAACTATAAATAATGACGATGATGTACATCAGATACACAGCTTTAGAAGTTCAGCTGACGCAGCTGGCAGAGGTGTCACGTATTACGCATACGCAGTGTGTGACAGCAAACAGACAATGAGTACGAATATGTAAAAATTTTCCGGCATATCATAATTTTGTTGATGAGATTTTAATGCTTCGTGATAATTTTGATAAGTTTTTGCAATTGTTATACAATCGTCGTAATTGTGCGGGTGCCGAAATGATTGTTGTCTTATAAAGCAATAGTTGAAAAATCTATAAACACACGCGATTGCACAAATGCAAGGAAGCAAATAGAGAGAGAGAGAGAGAGAGTAGAGAGAGAATCGAATGAAGCTGTTTGGCATTTAATTAACAACTAGCAGCGAATCAAACCGATACAACAGTAACAGAGAAACGGCAACGGCAACGAAACGCTCGTTTAATAAGTGTAAACAATTGCATTGGCCAACTGACTTTGCCGGCTGGTTGGCAGCACTTGAGAAGTGGTACGTTGCTGAGCACTGAAATGTTTTCTCTTTGTCAATGCTCCGCCAATGTTGTTTTTGGGGCGCCAAATCAGGTTTTCTTTTTGGCGATTTCCTGGCATGTTATGCAATTTGCTTTGTTTGCTTTGAAAATGCCTACGAAGGAACCAAAGGCTGACAGAAGCTGACAGCTCAACAGCTGGCCACACTGCCCAGCGCCACGGTCAGCTTTTGTTTTCTTGGCAAATACCAACTTGACACACTTTGTGGCCGGCCAAAATGGCACATCCAATATTTGTTTAAGCCGCAAGGCGGAGGCGACAATGTTAAATGTGAAAACATGTTGCCAAGTTGCAGTCGCATCTTTCAACTTGGGCTATTCCCACTTCCAACCGGCAACCACCAAGCCAGTGGCCAGTGTTGTGAAACTCGCAAAAAGGTGTTGAAATCTACGCAAATGTGTGGCAATCAAAAACGCGGCAACTTGCATTTTTTGTAGCTGTTCATATTTTCTTCAGCCTACAGATAAAATCTGCAAATTGCAGTCCATTAATTTTATGGCTTATATAAGCAGTGGTTTAAACTGTTGGCTATCATTTAAAAAAAATAACACTGTTTAGCACTTGCGTTTTTATATTTAATCAGCCAATTAAATTAACTTTTACAAGACTTTAAGCTATGAATTTGACCAAATATCTAACAGATAAATTATTTCCAATTTTCGATTCAAGCCACAATTTGTTTGACATTTGTTTGTGATTGTAAATCAAACTCTGTCGCACTTTAATTAAAAACTTCTGCTGCATCAACAATTATCGAAAATAATTTAAATTCATATACTCTACAAATATTGCACAAAATAAACATCAATATATAATATTTGACCCAGTATGACAAGCGAAAAACAATTACTAAAAATTTAAGCCCAAATGGAAATATGAAAAAGTAAAGTAAACGTCAATAAATTCATAAATGTAGCTAAAAACAATAATTAAAAAATGAATATAAATCACAAAAAAAGAGAGCTGGATAAATTGAATACTTAGGGAACCTATGTCAACCTGAAATTTATTTGATTTGTTGTTACATACGTATATTTACTTAAAAATATGAATTGTTGCTGTTATTTTTCGTTTGTTTACTTATGAACTTTACCGTTCCACTAACTGAACATTTTTACTGTCACTATTTATTCCATAAAGCAAAAACTTCATTAGCACCTAAACCATAATTTTGGTCTATGTTTTTCGGTTTTCGGTCTCATCATGACCCACTAAATCAAAGTGGTTGTGTATTTGGCTGTGTGTGTGTGTGTGTCTGTTAGCGTGGTTTGCGTCCCTGCTAATTGTCAATGTGTGTGAGGCGTGGCTGTTAACGCTTTGTTTGCATATGCATTTGATTCAATATTTCTGTTGTCTTTGTTGTTGTTATTTGTGTTTTTGTAATTTCAATGCAAATTTTTTTCCGATTTCAACGTATTTGTATTTTATATTTGTTTATGGGCAGCGCTGTTCATTTGCATAAAACACTTTTGATTTTTGGAGTTGCAAACAGCCTCAGTTCAAGTCACAACCACAAGGAAACCGCACCACTTTTGTTTTCAATCAATATCAATCGATATGAAAACCACTCGATTTGTAACTGACCTTGATATTGACTTGTCGGCACTACAGCACCCAACATAATCATCATCATTATAATTGCCCGGCAGCTTAATTCAAACCGTCTCGACGTCGTTTCCAACCAGTTTTTCATATACTTCTTTGCACATACGTTTACATATGGATATGTATGTGTTTGTGTATGTGTATGTGGTTGCGACTTTACCTGGTTTGCATTTGTTTGGTGCGACTCGTGGCCTGACATCAATTTAATGACATCAAAAACTCAAAGGTTAATCACATTTGAACTTTTGTTGGCATCTCTCAGTCAATTCGATTGTGGAGCACAGTTAATGATAATGGTTTGAGTATGGATTTCTATAGAAATTAAAATATTCCACATCAATAAGCTTAAAAATAATATTACTATTTTTAAAAAATTGGGTTTAACCCGAAATGGACTTCTTAAATTGCACTCTTTGTTACAAAACATTGAACCTTAATCGCAAATTAAATAAGATGATTTTTTTAAAGAAACTTTTTATTTTTTCAACAAGTTAATGTGGGAGCAACTTTAGATCTCAACTTAAGATGGCAAATTCTTTTTTAAGCTTTACACTTAAGTAATCAGATTCTCTATTGTTTTGTTTGTGTTTTTCTGTTTCAGTTTTTTTGCTGCTGTCAATTGAGACACATTTGGCCTGTCGATTTGTCAAACCGACGTAATCAAGTTGATGACAACGATTTACAAATCTCTTGGCGTGCAAAAACAATGCGGAAACTCTTCAAATTCAAATTAAGGCACTTCCAAAAGCCCAACGAAAAATAAACAAACTAAAACTGAAGCAAAAGCTATACAAAAAGCAAATGCCAAAAAGCAAAGCAAAACCTTACAAAAAAAAAATAAATGAATAAAAGAAATAATAAAAAAAATAGAAAAAAAATGTATTGCAATCGCATTTCCTTATTGTTGTGATGTGTAGAGACGTGAAGAGACCTGAGACTTGGCATGGGGCCTGGCATTGTTCCAGAGATCCCAAAGATCTCAAATCGCCATCGTTGGTTAACCATAGTAAGTGTTGTTGTTGTTGTTGTTGTTGTTGTTGTTGTTGTTGTTGTTGTTGTTGTTGTTGTTGGGGCACGTGCAACGAGGCTCCTAACCCATATTTCAAAGTCAGTCAGCCAGTCGACAGGTTAGCCTCAATTGTGATGATTATTGTTCATGTGTGAGTGTTTGGTATCTGTGTGTGTGTGTGTGTGTGTTGACAATTTCCAATTTGTTATTACTGCCATTAAAGGTGTCTCTCCCCTCTGAATGCGACGATTATGCAATTGGCAACGTGCAGAAATTGTTAAAGACTTTTAGTTTGGTTCGGTATGGTTTGGTTTGCTTTCGGTTCGGTTAGTTTGTTGGCCGCATTTGAAAGCCCAGCCATGACTTTGCATAAGATTCTGTTTCAGTTTCTGTATTCAGTTTAATATCGTTATTCAGTTGACAATGCTCGTATATCTCTCCCTTTCTATCTCTCCCAATCTCTCTCTCTGTCTGTCAGGTTTTAAACGCACGTAATTCGCATAATGCACGTTACGTTATCACGTAACAAAGACACCCTTTCTTCAACCCACAGTGCACCTCTTTTTCCTCCTCCAAAGCCAAAAAAAAAACAACATTTTTTACACTTGCTGGTAATTTGTAGCTGTTTATCGTGTTGTTAATAATTTGTATTTTATTTTATTTATTTATGTGTTTCTTACGAGTTTATTGGCTTTGTCAATTTGAGCCTGGTTGTCATTATTTAACATTATCGAACTTGATGGCAATGTGAACTCCACCTTTAAACGTTATGTTGTAATCTTCAATTTCATTTACTTTTAGCTATTGCCTTGACAAACTCTTGTTCAACTGCAAAAAAAAAAAAAAAAAAAATAAACAAAATTAAAATATCACCTAAAATTGTGTAAATATTCAATTTTTGATTTTTCGTCAAATGCAAATGTTTCAAATGTTTGGTTTGACCTTTGTGAAAATTCAAAGCTACAGAAATAAGAAACGTCACTTGCATTTGTAATAATAATGTGAACTGAAAGCCAAATGAGTTAATCTAATTGCAGCCACGTGAACTAGGCCAACTAACGGTTTGGCAGGGCGGCAAGGTCAACAGACCTAAACAATTTTCTTAATTTTTATTTCCACTTTAACCATGAGATGTAGACTTTGATTTGCATATTTATGTTCCTAAATACTTATATATTTTATAGCCATTTGGTTTTAATTACTTTTATTTACCAATCTAACTATTGCAACTTTGAAACTTTGTTTTCAATTAATTTCATTATTTTTATTTTATTAATTACTTTTAATTTAATTTTATTTTTGCAACTCAGAAGATATAGCTGTAAAAGTGGTATTCTTAAAACATAGCAGCAATTCTTAAAGATTTTATCATTTGCTTAATTCTCTTTCAAAATAAATAGAAATCCAACGAAAAATAAAAAAATGTGCATTGTTATAGTCTTAAATATGAGTCAATTGTAATGTTTATGATTGTATATGTTCTTGTGTTTATTTTAAATTACACATATGTATATATTAAAACTCTTGTTACAAGTATGTAACTTTAATAACAGACAACTTGAACTTTTAAATCTATTTAAATTTTAAATAAAATTGGCTTGAAATATAGTTAAATGTAACAATTTATTAAACATATACTAATTTTATTATTATTTATTTATTTTATATAAGTAAGGTCAATGGGAAAATCAAAAATCTAGCTTTATTAGTTAAATTAAGTGGTCGGAATGTATTTATTATCCTATCTGACGTCTCGAAATGTTTTAAAATCCCTGCCTAGCACTCATCAAATGTTAAATTCAAAGAAATGCATTCATACAATTTCTACAACTTAATCCTCGTGATTTGTATGTTGAAACTCAGTTAGTCACTCTGTAAAAAATTAGCAGCAACACCATAAAAAGCAAATATAAAATTGGCCATAGCCAAATGTTTAATTCAAAGTGAAAAGTCTGCAGCTGATGGACTCCACTCACGTTAGATGATCATAAAAGTAAAAAGTGGCAGGGTAGAAGGGGAAGAACTTGCAACGTTTCAGTTGCATGTTGCCAATAAATTCAGAACGAGTGCTTGACGTGTTTAGATATTATTAGAGCGACTTCTACTTGGAACTAATAAAGTTCTGTTAGTGAAACAAATTTGTCGAAACAGAAGTCAACGAACTACAGAAAATGAAATACCAAAAAAAAATACAACAGAAAAATGTGTAAACTTTCTTTTAATCTTGGAGAGCTAGAGGCGAACACAGAGTGGGAAAAAGTGTAAATTTATTTAACATAGAAAAATTGTTTGAACCAAAATCATAAGAGATCAAGTTGTAGTAGCCACAAAGCGTACAGAGAAAAACTGAACCGGTAACAAAAAGGTAACAAAAGCTAACAACAACAAACAACAGGTAACAACTGTTACAAAAACAAATGTCAATGCTAACAACTTTGTTGTCTATAGTATGCTATGAGGTCAGTCAAGGTGTCCACGGTAATTGTCAGAGTTGTGGTCTTTTTTCTGGGGCAACTTCAGTACTTACCGTTATCAGTGAGGCATCCTCGAGCACATCTGACTTGAGATTACGTCCACCGCCAGCCAAATTGGCATTGCTCGATAGCAGGACACTATTCAGAAGATTCTTGAAACTCAACGAAGTGTAGCTGAAGGGCGATAAAATGGTAAAGGCACCGGCATTGCCACAGACAAGCAGTGCCCCAAGACAGTGCAACATCAGTGCTGCACACGCGCGACAACTTGGCCACATCTCACAAGAGAGAGGGAGAGTAAAAGAGAAAGAGAGAGAGAGATGCACACTCACACACACGCACGGCACTCGCCACACTCACTCGACAAATTGGCAATGCAACAGTTGCTTGCACCTAAGCGTAACGATTACGTTGTTTGTTTTTTTAAGCCCCCGACAGTAAGCTCCACTTTCGACACTATTTTAACAATAATATTTTTATTATTATTATATCATAAGCTTTATAACGCAGTCAGAGATCAAATTTGGCTATCGATATCGCCTATGTTGTTGTTATCCTTTATTGTATGAATAAGGTTTCTTTAACTACGATCGATTTATGAATTGAATTCACGCGCACGCGCTTTTGACGCTACGAGAGCTTTGAGTTTCACTTGCCAACCGATTCGCTGGAGCTTCGTTACTCAACTGACTCAAACGCTGGTCACAAATAGCCAGTGTGGCTTGGTTTGAGCCAGGCCAACAGCTCAGCTGTTCGCTCGAAGCCAACTTGTTGCAGCCTGATTGGATCAATGTTTGAGGTTGTGGCTCACGTTGTCTGAGTGATGGATGGTACTTCAAATTGGCAAGCCCATTCGTAACTACAATTGTTTATCTCTTTTCCAAAGAAATTATTTCAAAACAGAAACTTTAGGTGTGAAATAGTAGACACATAACTTACTTTTCTAAGCGACTATAAAGAAAATTAAAAGCTAAAGATATGAAAATATTAAAAGGTATTAAATTACTAAATTTTTAATGAATAAAATATTTATATATATAAAATTCGATTCCTGAATCTAAAGTTGTGACACGATTCCACAGAGGAGAGGCATGTATAGTATAGAAAAGTATAACGTCTTCATTTGTATTATAATTGTATTAAAATAGTTTTAAAAAGTTAATGTAAATTTTTAAATTTTAAATTTTTAAATATATGATATATTTATATACATATGCACATTGTGCATTGCACAAGTCTTTTTGTTGTAACGTGTTTAGTTTCATTCAAATGTCATATACCAAAATAAAGCTAGTTTATTTAATTTTTTTATTTTAATCTTTTATTAAGTATAAGATAGTTTTGAATATACTTTCAAATATAAATAATTGTCTTAAAGTATAATCTGATAATAATTAATTTTATTAAATAATTTGTAGTATTAACGTTGCATTCATTGCTTTTACAAAGTTGGATTAATAACATTTATTCTCATTACTAATTATTAACAAAACTAAAAAAATGAAAAAATTGCAGCATCAACTTTCAATAATAAATCTAAATAATTAACCCTTATTGTATCAAAAACATATTTGGTTAATTAATAAAATATTATCTTAACCTTTCCAAATTAGTTGCGTTTATCTAAAAAACAATAATAACAGTTTAAATTGATTTGTTAGCTCTTCATGGTCACAATTGGTTTCGTTTCGAGTGTTATGGTCATAAAACTGATGATCTAGTTCAGCTGATTATTCAGCCAACTGCTTAGCCCAGCTCAAGGAATAAGCCGGTATGAGCTAACGCATCGAGCATGTTTGACGCCCCCATGTGACACACACATACACACAGATATGAAGAGACAGTGGGTTTGTCGGTTGGTTGCTTTGATTATCTCTCAGACTCTACACAGATCTATTATATTATCAAGTTGTACGTTTGTTTTGTCTGTTGGCTACGTGACGTTACTCTATGTGGTTGTTGCTGTTGTTTTTACTGCAGCGCGTGCCAAGCAAGTTTGCTGCCTAAGTCTTTCGTTTTTCTTCTCAGCGCAATTCGTGTAGGTTTCGGATCGTGCCGTTAGTCGTTGATACGTTTAATTGTTGTTGCTACTGTTGTTGTTATTGTTGTTGGAAATGTTGTTGTTGTCTTACTGACTCTGTTTCAGTGTTTGGTGTTACGTTTGCTGCCATTGCTGCCAAGGTAATTGCATTTGCACAAACCTCCAGCTCCAGCTCCAGGTCTGGCTCTTCAGCAATGGCACGCCCCACTGCACCCCAAAAAGCCAACGGCTGTTGAAATGGCTTTAAATGTCCAATTGCCAGACTGCCTACCTGACTGCCTGACTGCTAGTGTTTGTCTGCATTGGGATTCAGTTGGAGTCGTTATTGGGGTAGGCACCTGGTTACGTTTTTCATTTTGGAAATGCGAGCAAAATGTCGATTTGTTTGTTTTGTTTTTTGCTTTTCTGTTAAATTTCTTTGTCTCTTACTGAGGCAATCATACGCATTCAAGATTTGCCATTATATGTTCCGTTTGTTAGCAAATGAATACGACTTATCAGGCAGATCTGTATGACGTCGCAACGTGCAACAATGATTTTGCAACAATAACCATTATCATCATCATCAAGCTGTGGATGATGATGATTATTTCCCGCTTATGATCTGTCGTTAGCCTTGGTCGGGCCAATTTGTCAGGGACACACTCAGCTGCCTCTCAATGACAAGCTAAATAAGTATTAATCATAAATCCAATCAGCATTTTTACATGTATTCTTACAACATCCAAGCACAAAATTGCTCACACAAAACTCAAGGCAAGACAAGTTGCAAAATTGCAGGTTGCATATTGTCCCAGAATGGACAATGTCTTGCACTTGCACTCATTCCACGCCAAGAATGTCATGAGCACGTGCCTCCAATTTGGTGGCCAGGAGCAGGGTCGTCAACTAAAGCGGAATCTTAACTCTGTCGAGCTCTGTTCGGCATTTATTGAAACGCCTCTTCGTTCAATTTGTAGCCGCATAAATAATAATTACTGTTGTTGCAATTGCACTAACTGTAATTAAATTTAATGTTAAGCCTATGCGGTCTTTTGATACCCTGTCAAATGTATAAAGACTTGAGTACAGATTAAAGAGCAATACATTTAAAGAATAATTAATTTAGTAAATATCTTTTTACATATAATATGTTCAAAGGAGAAGTGCAGAGGTATTTTATGTAAAAATAGTTATACATAAAATAAAAACCAATTACTTGATAAAAATATTAAGAATAAATAAAAATTAAAAAATATTTGTACATTATTGCAACTAGCTCAAAGATAAACTAATAATTAATTACTAAATTTATATATATACTTATATATTCTGATAACAAAATATATAATGTTGAAATAATGATATGAAATAATTTTATAAACTTTTATTCTCTTTGTTAACATATGTTACACCTAGTAAAGATTACTGAAATTACTTGTCTAGGATCTTCTTTTTTAAGGGTATTCTATATTCGTTTTAAATTGTATAGTTTGCCAAGATTCTTGCAACATTTTCCGCAGAAACAACTGCCAATAACAATAACAACAACAAGCAAAACTGCCGGTTGTTTCGAGTCATTTTTTGTTATTGTTTTTTATTTTTTGGGCACAGAAAAAACTGTTGCAATTTAATGCCACGACTCAAGGTCAGAAGGCGCAAGCTCTTGTTGTTGTTGTTGTCAGTTTATTTGTTGTTGTAACAGATTTATTGTCTGACTGCTTTCTGCTTTGGCAACTTTTGTCTCAGTTGGTTTTGTCTGCCGTCTTTTTAGTTTCAGGCTTAAACGCAGCGTGACACTGAAATTTTTTGTAAGCGTTAAGAGTGTAAGAGATGTAGGGAAAGATAGAGAGAGAGAGAGAGAGAGAGATACAAAAAGCAGAAGAAGGTAGAGAAGCTGCGTGTTTTGTTACCAGTAAATCCTCTCTTGGCCTTGTCAGGATGTAAGTCACTCTGTTGTTTGCCTTTTAGGCAGTTGACATACTTTTCGGTCAGGTTACCTCAATTTAAATATGCCAATGTTTATTGTGATGCTCGAGTGTTAAATGGACAAGCTGAATACGCCTTCTCATAAGCTTTTAAAATTACAAACAACTCAAGCACAAATACATAATATTGACAAAGCACTTGTACTATAAGATTAAAATAATAAACGATTAACTTTACTTAGTTTCTTCGATTAGCTTTACAAATAAATTTTAAAAATTAATAGAAGTGTCTGTAATAGCCTTCATTCTTTATTGTCAATATTAATCTCTTAGCTTAGCTAGAGTAGAATGGAATTCATATTGAGTAAATAAATATAAATTTGAACTCTGAACTATCCTTAGAATCCAAATTATAAAATTCCTACACAAAGCAGTCAAAACTTTTGATTTAAAACTTTAACTTAAACATCCAAATTTAAATTTTAAGCAAGCTAATTATTAGTTGAGCCGACTTATAAACTATCTGATTTGCGGTAACCTTCAACCGTTTTCCTTTATTCAGCATAATTTATTTTTTAGAGGGACACTTCGGCTGCAATTAACTTGGCTTAGAGCTGCTATTAAGGCGTCGGGTCGCTTAAACGTCATTTAATTGCCACACTTGCCACATGTTGCTCCTACGCCAACTAAGCAACGAATATAATCAAGCGGCAACTGTGGCAACAACAACAGCAACAGCAGAAACAACGACCACAACAACAATGGAATGGGCGTCATGTGGCCTGTGGCTGCGTAATGCGGTAGTTTCTGTTTTACAGTTTCTGTGGCTTTATTATTTACGTGGATGGGAGTGAAATGATATGATGATTGCTATGTGGCATGAAGTGTGAGCAAACCGTGCAGCCTCCAATTCGGCGTATACTTAATAATGATTATATAAAACATTTCTAAACTCTGCAAACATTTTGATCTGTGACTGTTGCTGTTGCACTAACTGTCATCAATATTTGGTAAGAAATTCCAAAGCGCATGCCAATGAGAGGCCTCTCCCATCTTTCAACAACTCTCCAATTCTCCTTCTCTCTCTCTCTCTCTCTCTCTCTCTATATGTGTCTCTTTGTCAGTCTCTATATGTTTAGCACTGTTGCATATATTATATACATCCAGCCTAGCCGGCACCGCATTTTTCCTTTCGTGATTCAACCGCAAATGTTTTTTTTTCCAAACCGAACAAAAATCTGCTAATGGTGCAGTAGGCGACATCGAAAGTGGTTTTCGATGCTATTTTATTACAGGGTATTACAGCTTACTCATGCGATTTGTCTACGCTATTAATTAGCTGCACATGTAACTTCAATTGCCTGTGGTTAATTATGAATGCATTCAGCATATTGTATTGCAAAAGATCACTTTTGAAAGCAGTTAATAAATAACTTAATATTACACACATTAAGGAGTTATTGTCTATTGATAATATGTCATAATATTGTTTGAAAAACTTATGGTATATAATTATATTCTATAATAGCATATTTTAAAGTACATTAATTTGCATTTAAGTTAATTACAATATAATTCTGAAAGAGTATTAAAGTTTCCTTAGTTTTCTGTAATATTTTTGATCAGCTTTTTTGGCTTAAACGGAAAAAAATATTGGCAAAATCACGAAGCAGGAGACAGCAACAGAGCCGGTGGCGTTGTTTATGTATTTGGATTTCTATGCAACAGCAACAGCCACAAAAGCAACAGCAACAGCAACATCAACATCAACAATAGCAACAACATCACGATGCGGGGTTTACCGCAAACAACAAGCAACAACAACAAATGGAATACAAGATTTGTCATTCAAAAGCAACAGCAAAATGTTGGTAAATGTGTCATGGAGGCGTTTCATGTGTGTTGTTGTTGTTGCTGCTGCTGCTGCTGCTTGTGGCACGCTCTGTTCCTGTTTATATTTGTTGCAATATAAGCAAAACATTAAACACATTTTTCAAGCCAGTTGCGTGTTTTAGTTGCTTCAATTCGTTCGATTGACATATATCCCAGTTGGGTGTTTATCTGTCATTGTTGTTGCTTTTGCTGCGGTTGTTGTCGTTGTGGTTGTTGTCATGTGTGTTGGTCCCGTTGGACTTGTTGTCAGTTGTGGTAATATTTATATTTATGCAGCGCTTGCCACATCTTTGCAAATTCTAATCAACGTCTTCAGCTCTATTTCTTCATTTTATTTATTTACGTTTTACTTCGATTTATTTTTTGATGATGCAGCAAAAATGTTGTGGGAGAGTCCCAGAAATATTTGGAATGATGGATGTGTTTCAGTTCAAGGCAAGCAGATTAAAGACACGTTGATTGTAGAGAATTAAGGTTACAGTTTAGTTGTATTTCATTTATAAATATATTTCAATGAGAATATCATAAATTAAAATATAAATATTTTATTTAGAAAATAATGTGAAAGTTTCCACTAAAAAAGATACTTTATAGCCAAGTACATATAATAAATGAATAAAGAAATTGCATTGCATTATTTAATATCTTTTATTATAATGGTTGTATGTTATTCAAGCGTTGTATACAAAAATACACCACTTATTACATAATTAAATAAGTTAGTACACTTTTTCAACCTTTGCTTTCAACCAGATTCTAATGTCCAAAGCTGTTTAAATAAATGACTTTCACGCGTTGCGGTCAAATTTTGTTTTATATCTTAAAGTATAACTCGTTAAGTACTTTGCAGGCCAAACACGTTCAGGTGACATACAAAACAATAACAGCAGTTACAATAACAAGAAACATGTCTAAGACGTAACAATTAAAAACGTTAAAAGCATTTTACATAATATTTCGCAAAACATACGATTCACACGCTTCAAACCTTTTGGGGACCCTCAGTCCACAACACACCCTATATACCACATTTATATAGATATAATATATTAAAGACTCATAATTGACATACTCGTTATAAAGACGACATGCAAATAGAGAGAGCAAAAAGAAATGTTTATTAGGCAAGTTTTGACAGCTGACAGGCATTTCGAGATCACATAATGCGTCATAAACTGAAGTATAAAACAAAAATATTATAAGAAATAAACTGAAGTTATTATTATTATGTATGAAACAACAACGGAGGCTGACTATGCTACAAAAAATTGTATGAAAATTAGCTGAAAATTATGGCTGAGTGAATGTTGTGCGAAAATTATGTTAATTACATACACAAGTGCATGTTGCATTTGTATCTACATCTGTATCTGTTTTTGGCACTGTGTATCTATGAGGCATGCAAATGAGCATTTTGCGGCATAGAGTGTGCCTAGAGGATATGTTTTGGTTTGTCACGCATAAATTTTCTTCGGCCTGAGCGCGTCAAGCGACCATTTTGCCAAATGCTAAAAAGCAATTCCATTGAGAGCGCGGTGTAATGCAGGTTACCAGGGGGGACAATTAAAGAAGAGTGGGAGATATCCCTGAGCCCACAGCCACAGAGTTGCATAATTAATTTGTTTACACAGTTGTAAACAAACTCAGCTCTCAGTTTGCATTGGGACGCAAGGACGAGTTGCCAATAGAAATAAATGTAAATTTCAAATTTCATAGCTTGTGGCAGAGGCATGGTTGGAAAACAATGGGGAGGTGGATAATTGGGCTACAATTAAGATAAATTTTAAGCTTAAATTAAATGTGGCACTGTTATTTATGGAAATTGTCATTTATGTTTATATTTAAAGAGCTTAAGAAACACATTAAAGCTACATGAATACTATTATAAAATAAATATATTGTATATTTTGTCTTAAATTCTTAAAGAGCTAAGAAGCACATTAAAGTTTCAGCTGCAGCAAAACGATAAGCTATATTATAAAATTAAATGTAAAACAATTTGAATTTGCTGTATTTATGAATATCCTCAGAAGAGTATTAAATTAAATAAACTTCGAGTTCACTTAATACTAAAAACTGAATTTTAATTAGACTTGAAGTATACTAATTTTAGACAAACTTAACAAAATTTAAAAAGTTAAGAAAATAAAACAATAATTTAAATAAGCTAACAACTACCCTTTACCCTTTGTTGTCTGTTTTACCATGAGTAAACTCATTTTTATTTGATTGTGTTTGGAAATATTTTTCCTTTATTAAATTATGGTGTCCAGCTGAGCTTTCTTTAATCCCCCACATCATATGAATCTCATAAGCCTTGAATGATGCATGTGGCATCGCATTTCCATTGCCATTGGTCGACTGCACTGGCTATATCATTAACTATATCATCGATAAACTGTCATTTCCCTCCTATTTATATTATTTTGCGACATTTTTCTTTTCCACTTTATTGATATTGTTATTGCTGTTGATGTTGATGTTGTTGTTGCTGTTGCTGTTGATGTTGCAGTGTCTGTTGCCTGTTTATACGAGTGCGAATACATTTCCTGTCTGCAACAACAAGTACAACAATGGCGTCAAATGTTTTACAGCAGATAAGAAGTTTAATTTATGCGAAAACATGCTTTGACCTACCCCCAAACCCCTTTCCATAGTATTTTGCCAGCCAGAAGCGACAGCCAGACGACCAGATAAACATATATATATCTATATGGCAGGACTATATCATTGGATACATATGGAAGTGAACGTGTTCGTACACGTTTGGCTGCAGCTGACTAGGCTGACTGGCCACGCCTACAATTTCACACGCTCAACGCCCTGGTATTGACCTTCATTGGCCATGTGCAGCAATTTTTTTCTTCACACTCGCCCAAAAACGTGGCCATAAATTGTTCGAAGTCGCTTCCGTTTTTTGCGGTTTGTCGATGCGCTGACATTGCTTCCATGTTATTGTTGTTCTTGTCTCGTTCTTGTTGTTATTGTTATTGTTGTTGTTGATGCTGCGATTTATTTATTTATTTAATGCCATGTTTTGTCTAGACACCGCACCATATGACTGACATCATAGGACTGGGGCACTTTTGATATTTACCCAGAGATAACTCCGTTTTTATGGTCCTCACACAGTCTCGACGCATCCCAACGATTCCTGTACAGATTTAATGCGATTCTCGTCTGGGCACCAGGCAAATGGCAAATGGCAAATTGCAAATTGCAGAGGCAATGGACAACGTGTCGCTGCATAAGCAGCTCGAGCAATTAAAAGCAAAGAAACCAGACACTGTGGCATGCAATGAATGTTCCGGCAAGTGCCGCCTCATTAATGCTGGCAAAGTGTTAGAACTCTTAATGACAATTTTAATAATATTTAAATATTAATTTTCAGAACGTTAATGTTTTTAACTGCAACAGAAGTACGCGAGCAAATATGACGTAGTCTACCCAGTGGCAACACGTTGTCTTTTCTGATGAAAATAAGTTTAATTTGGAAGAAACCTATGGATATAATTATTATTTTCATTATCTAAGCAAAGAGGAGCATCACTTGATCGGCTGGCACAGCAGGGTGGGGGTTTTATCGGCCTTTTTCACCTGCCAGCTGCAGTCTTTAACGTGTTATCTAAGCCCTTAGAGTAGTGTTCTTTTTTTTTAATTTCAGTCAGTTGGGGTGCAACTTTTCCAGTAACTCATTGCACCCTTGTTAAGCTTCTCTTAAAACCCGCTTTTCCTCAATCTTCGTAGAAGGTCATGCGAAAAAGCGCTTGATTTGAATTTATTTATGTCGAAGTTAGTCGGAAAACTTTTTTCTGTGCCTTCCATTTCTTTAACCAATTTTTTGGAAGGTGAGTTCAGAATCAAAAGATGCTATAATTTTAGATTTTTCTCCCCAAGATAAAAAAGTTCCCCTTCGATATTGTGCATTTATTTGAAAAAATTTGGTAACGCTGATTATCAAAACAAGCCAGTTAAATAAAGTTGAATTTGGGTGTGCTAACCTGATGACGCCAAATAAAAGCAAGCTTTTCTTTGAAGATAACAATAAATAAATAAAAAGCCTAAAGGTATGCACCAAGAAATTTTTTCGGCTTGAATCGCGTTCGGGAAGGGAAAATTAAATAACAAATAATTTTATTAAAGTAGCAAAATAAAATTTTTTTAAATAAACGACTAAACTATAAATTAGATAAATTGAAGCCGATTCTTTTAAAATATTCTTTTATAAATATGTATATTCTTTGTAGCCCTTCTGGAGGCCTAGTTCCTTCAAATAATGTCTAATAAAAAAAATGGCACTTCAAAAGCATCAATTCTTTTTATTGACATCTCTTATAGTTTTGACTTTCGCATGTAATTTATTAATTATATCTTTTTCATTTCTTTTTGTTTTATTTTTCTGGATAAGCACAAGGATGCCCAAATATGAACAAACCAACTGTATCTCTAAATATACTTCAATAAGTATTCCGTGAACATTTCACTTATTTAGAAGCCACGTACCAGAATGGTTTATAGTTTGCGTGTGTTGAATATTGCACTTTATTTTAATATTTAATCATTTATTAGAAATTATAAATTTAATTAATACATTTACGTGCAGAATGCAACTTAATCTACTCTTAGATTAAAGGGAAAACCAACCATAATAAATCACACAAGCTGCGTTTATAAGTATATTTGACCATTACGGTTAATATGTATATTACAGATGTTATTGAAGGATCCATAACGCTTCAGAGGTGCATGCACTTTAGTAGAAGATCCTTTACTTATGGGAAAGAGCAAATAGCGTCTCTTTCGTTTTCTTTTCATTTTCCAGATCCAGGTGTTCATGCCATCGAAAATGCTGACTTTCAGACAATGTCCATTTATTGTCCGATCAGGATGAAATTTTCAGGACAGACCACTTTTTCAGGTAAAGATATTTAAAAAGTGTTAAGCCCATGGAAATAACGGTGGAACGAAAAGAAAAATGTAATTGCAAGCCCACTCGACTCATTATATAGGTACATGACAGGTAGCTTAAATTAAGCACATGTGCAGTTGATGTATACCTTGACCGAATTGCAGTTACCTAAACAACAAATAGGTAGGTAAGTAGGTACATTGGTAGAAAATATATGCAAATCGTTATAAATTGGTTGTTGCGACATGCCCCCTTACAGTCTTGAGAATGAAGATCACAGGAACGGACATGGAAAAAGTTTGCAGCGTTTGCAAGAGCAACTCGGTAGAGGTCCCTCAAAAGCAGATGTCTACAAAGGAACCCAGTGTGGTTGTTATGATAAACGAATCCTTCAACTTCAAAGTAACTGCCGATAAGATAAACCACAAAAATATATGTAAGCTCTGTACTTCAGATGTTCGAGCTGCTTATCGTTTCAAAAGAAACTACGAGCAGAATATAAAACTGAAAGAAACCAACGACGACGCCTTTATTGACAGTCTTTTAGAGGAAAATTGGGACGTAGAATCAATTTATAGATCAAATCATGGCTAAAATGACATTCCACACGAAAATCTGGTTAAATTTGACAAAGTTATGCAAGTTTGAAATCTGTCGACCCTTGGGACTGGCAACTTTACAAGTCAAATTTTTGGTCAATCTGTCTTGAAGTTTTAAAGGAAAGTGAAACACCTCAGAATCAACTTTAAAGTACTTTTTTATACTTATATGAGCAACAGGACTTGATTAAAATAAAGTATCAAAATTTTACATTTTCAAAATTTTTTCTTTAAGCGAGTGTAAAAGAAGGACCCTCATCTAAAATTCCAACAAATGCGACAAAATACGATTTTTGAAAAACAACGATTTTAAGTCGTTGAATCAATTTGTAGTCCAATAATGGCTAAAATGACATTCCACACGAAAATCGGGTTAGATTTGACAAAGTTATGCAAGTTTGAAATTTGTCGACCCTTGGGACTGGCAACTTTACAAGTCAAAGTTTTGGTCACTCTGCCATTAAGTTTTGCAAGAAAGTGAAACACCTCAGAATCAACTTTAAATTATTTTCTTATACTTATATGGGCAACAGGACTTGATTCAAATAAAATTTCAAAATTTAAAATTTTCAAAATTTTTTCTTTAAGAGAATGTAAAAGAAGGACCCTTATCTAAAATTCCAACAAATGCGACAAAATCGATTTTTGAAAAACAACTATTTTAAGTTGTAGAATCAATTTATAGATCAAATCATGGCTAAAATGACATTCCACACGAAAATCGGGTTAGATTTGACAAAGTTATGCAAGTTTGAAATCTGTCGACCCTTGGGACTGGCAACTTTACAAGTCAAATTTTTGGTCACTCTGTCATTGAAGTTTTGCAAGAAAGTGAAACACCTCAGAATCAACTTTAAAGTAATTTCTTATACTTATATGAGCAACAGGACTTGATTGAAGTAAAATATCAAAATTTAGAATTTTCAAAATTTTTTCTTTAAGAGAGTGTAAAAAAAGGACCCTTATCTAAAATTCCAACAAATGCGACAAAATCGATTTTTGAAAAACAACGATTTTAAGTCGTAGAATCAATTTATAGATGAAATCATGGCTAAAATGGTAATTCCACACGAAAATCTGGTTAAATTTGACAAAGTTATGCAAGTTTGTAATCTGTCGACCCTTGGGACTGGCAACTTTACAAGTCAAATTTTTGGTCACTCTGCCATTAAGTTTTGCAAGAAAGTGAAACACCTCAGAATCAACTTTTAAAGTATTTTCTTATACTTATATGGGCAACAGGACTTGATTAAAATAAAATATCAAAATTTTTAATTTTCAAAATTTTTGCTTTAAGAGAGTGTAAAAAAAGGACCCTTATCTAAAATTCCAACAAATGCGACAAAATCGATTTTTGAAAAACAACTATTTTAAGTTGTAGAATCAATTAATAGATCAAATCATGGCTAAAATGACATTCCACACGAAAATCTGGTTAAATTTGACAAAGTTATGCAAGTTTGAAATCTGTCGACCCTTGGGACTGGCAACTTAACAAGTCAAATTTTTGCTCAATCTGTCTTGAAGTTTTAAAGGAAAGTGAAACACCTCAGAATCAACTTTAAAGTACTTTCTTATACTTATATGAGCAACAGGACTTGATTAAAATAAAGTATCAAAATTTTACATTTTCAAAATTTTTTCTTTAAGAGAGTGTAAAAGAAGGACCCTCATCTAAAATTCCAACAAATGCGACAAAATCGATTTTTGAAAAACAACGATTTTAAGTCGTAGAATCAATTTATAGATGAAATCATTTCTAAAATGGTAATTCCACACGAAAATCTGGTTAAATTTGACAAAGTTATGCAAGTTTGAAATCTGTCGACCCTTGGGACTGGCAACTTTACAAGTCAAATTTTTGGTCACTCTGTCATGAAGTTTTGCAAGAAAGTGAAACACCTCAGAATCAACTTTAAAGTATTTTATTATACTTATATGGGCAACAGGACTTGATTGAAATAAAATATCAAAGTTTGAAATTTTCAAAATTTTTTCTTTAAGAGAGTGTAAAAGAAGGACCCTTATCTAAAATTCCAACAAATGCGACAAAAACGATTTTTGAAAAACAACGATTTTAAGTCGTTGAATCAATTTGTAGTCCAATAATGGCTAAAATGACATTCCACACGAAAATCGGGTTAGATTTGACAAAGTTATGCAAGTTTGAAATTTGTCGACCCTTGGGACTGGCAACTTTACAAGTCAAAGTTTTGGTCACTCTGCCATTAAGTTTTGCAAGAAAGTGAAACACCTCAGAATCAACTTTAAATTATTTTCTTATACTTATATGGGCAACAGGACTTGATTCAAATAAAATTTCAAAATTTAAAATTTTTAAAATTTTTTCTTTATGAGAATATAAAAAAAGGACCCTTATCTAAAATTCCAACAAATGCGACAAAATCGATTTTTGAAAAACAACGATTTTAAGTCGTAGAATCAATTTGTAGATCAAATCATGGCTAAAATGACATTCCACACGAAAATCGGGTTAGATTTGACTAAGTTATGCAAGTTTGAAATCTGTCGACCCTTGGGACTGGCAACTTTACAAGTCAAAGTTTTGGTCACTCTGCCATTAAGTTTTGCAAGAAAGTGAAACACCTCAGAATCAACTTAAAATTAGTTTCTTATACTTATATGAGCACAAGGACTTGACTTAAAATGAAAAATCAAAACTTGACATTTTCAAAATTTTTTCTTTAAGAAAGTGCAAAAGAAGGACCCTCATGTAAAATTCCAACAAATGCGACAAAGTCGATTTTTGAAAAACAACGATTTTAAGTCGTAGAATCAATTTGTAGATCAAATCATGGCTCAAATGACATTCCACACGAAAATCGGGTTAGATTTGACTAAGTTATGCAAGTTTGAAATCTGTCGACCCTTGGGACTGGCAACTTTACAAGTCAAATTTTTGGTCACTCTGCCATTAAGTTTTGCAAGAAAGTGAAACACCTCAGAATCAACTTTAAAGTATTTTCTTATACTTATATGGGCACCAGGACTTGATTGAAATAAAATATCAAAATTTAAAATTTTCAAAATTTTTTCTTTAAGAGAGTGTAAATGAAGGTCCCTTATCTAAAAATCCAACAAATACGACAAAGTCGATTTTTGAAAAACAACTATTTTAAGATGTAGAATCAATGAATAGATAAAATCATGGCTAAAATGACATTCCACACGAAAATCGGGCTAGATTTGACAAAGTTATGCAAGTTTGAAATCTGTTGACCCTTGGGACTGGCAACCTTACAAGTCAAATTTTTGGTCACTCTGCCATTAAGTTTTGCAAGAAAGTGAAACACCTCAGAATCAACTTTAAAGTATTTTCTTATACTTATATGGGCAACAGGACTTGATTAAAATAAAATATCAAAATTTTAAATTTTCAAAATTTTTTCTTTAAGAGAGTGTAAAAAAAGGACCCTTATCTAAAATTCCAACAAATGCGACAAAATCGATTTTTGAAAAACAACGATTTTAAGTCGTAGAATTAATTTATAGATCAAATCATGGCTCAAATGACATTCCACACGAAAATCGGGTTAGATTTGACTAAGTTATGCAAGTTTGAAATCTGTCGACCCTTGGGACTGGCAACTTTACAAGTCAAATTTTTGGTCACTCTGCCATTAAGTTTTGCAAGAAAGTGAAACACCTCAGAATCAACTTTAAAGTATTTCCTTATACTTATATGGGCACCAGGACTTGATTGAAATAAAATATCAAAATTTAAAATTTTCAAAATTTTTTCTTTAAGAGAGTGTAAAAGAAGGACCCTCATCTAAAATTCCAACAAATGCGACAAAAACGATTTTTGAAAAACAACGATTTTAAGTCGTAGAATCAATTTGTAGTCCAATAATGGCTAAAATGACATTCCACACGAAAATCGGGTTAGATTTGACAAAGTTATGCAAGTTTGAAATTTGTCGACCCTTGGGACTGGCAACTTTACAAGTCAAAGTTTTGGTCACTCTGCCATTAAGTTTTGCAAGAAAGTGAAACACCTCAGAATCAACTTTAAATTATTTTCTTATACTTATATGGGCAACAGGACTTGATTAAAATAAAATTTCAAAATTTTAAATTTTCAAAATTTTTTCTTTAAGAGAATATAAAAAAAGGACCCTTATCTAAAATTCCAACAAATGCGACAAAATCGATATTTGAAAAACAACTATTTTAAGTTGTAGAATCAATTTATAGATGAAATCATGGCTAAAATGACATTCCACACGAAAATCGGGCTAGATTTGACAAAGTTATGCAAGTTTTAAATCTGTCGACCCTTGGGACTGGCAACTTTACAAGTCAAATTTTTGGTCAATCTGTCTTGAAGTTTTAAAGGAAAGTGAAACACCTCAGAATCAACTTTAAAGTAATTTCTTATACTTATATGAGCAACAGGACTTGATTAAAATAAAGTATCAAAATTTTACATTTTCAAAATTTTTTCTTTAAGAGAGTGTAAAAGAAGGACGCTCATCTAAAATTCCAACAAATGCAACAAAATCGATTTTTGAAAAACAACGATTTTAAGTCGTAGAATCAATTTGTAGATCAAATCATGGCTCAAATGACATTCCACACGAAAATCTGGTTAAATTTGACAAAGTTATGCAAGTTTGAAATCTGTCGACCCTTGGGACTGGCAACTTAACAAGTCAAATTTTTGGTCAATCTGTCTTGAAGTTTTAAAGGAAAGTGAAACACCTCAGAATCAACTTTAAAGTACTTTTTTATACTTATATGAGCAACAGGACTTGATTAAAATAAAATATCAAAATTTGAAATTTTCAAAATTTTTTCTTTAAGCGAGTGTAAAAGAAGGACCCTCATCTAAAATTCCAACAAATGCGACAAAAACGATTTTTGAAAAACAACGATTTTAAGTCGTAGAATCAATTTGTAGTCCAATAATGGCTAAAATGACATTCCACACGAAAATCGGGTTAGATTTGACAAAGTTATGCAAGTTTGAAATCTGTCGACCCTTGGGACTGGCAACTTTACAAGTCAAATTTTTGGTCACTCTGCCATTAAGTTTTGCAAGAAAGTGAAACACCTCAGAATCAACTTTAAAGTATTTTCTTATACTTATATGGGCAACAGGACTTGATTCAAATAAAATTTCAAAATTTGAAATTTTCAAAAT
The DNA here is from genome assembly GCA_035043265.1 of Drosophila testacea. Lineage (NCBI taxonomy): Eukaryota > Metazoa > Arthropoda > Insecta > Diptera > Drosophilidae > Drosophila > Drosophila testacea. The sequence goes on along the minus strand of JAWNND010000780.1, from coordinate 7,456 downwards.
TTTTTCTTTAAGAGAGTGTAAAAGAAGGACCCTTATCTAAAATTCCAACAAATGCGACAAAATCGATTTTTGAAAAACAACTATTTTAAGTCGTAGAATCAATTTATAGATGAAATCATGGCTAAAATGACATTCCACACGAAAATCGGGTTAGATTTGACAAAGTTATGCAAGTTTGAAATCTGTCGACCCTTGGGACTGGCAACTTTACAAGTCAAATTTTTGGTCAATCTGTCTTGAAGTTTTAAAGGAAAGTGAAACACCTCAGAATCAACTTTAAAGTACTTTCTTATACTTATATGAGCAACAGGACTTGATTAAAATAAAATATCAAAATTTGAAATTTTCAAAATTTTTTCTTTAAGAGAGTGTAAAAAAAGGACCCTTATCTAAAATTCCAACAAATGCGACAAAATCGATTTTTGAAAAACAACGATTTTAAGTCGTAGAATCAATTTATAGATCAAATCATGGCTCAAATGACATTCCACACGAAAATCGGGTTAGATTTGACAAAGTTATGCAAGTTTGAAATCTGTCGACCCTTGGGACTGGCAACTTTACAAGTCAAATTTTTGGTCACTCTGCCATTAAGTTTTGCAAGAAAGTGAAACACCTCAGAATCAACTTTAAAGTATTTTCTTATACTTATATGGGCAACAGGACTTGATTAAAATAAAATATCAAAATTTTAATTTTCAAAATTTTTGCTTTAAGAGAGTGTAAAAAAGGACCCTTATCTAAAATTCCAACAAATGCGACAAAATCGATTTTTGAAAAACAACTATTTTAAGTTGTAGAATCAATTAATAGATCAAATCATGGCTAAAATGACATTCCACACGAAAATCTGGTTAAATTTGACAAAGTTATGCAAGTTTGAAATCTGTCGACCCTTGGGACTGGCAACTTAACAAGTCAAATTTTTGCTCAATCTGTCTTGAAGTTTTAAAGGAAAGTGAAACACCTCAGAATCAACTTTAAAGTACTTTCTTATACTTATATGAGCAACAGGACTTGATTAAAATAAAGTATCAAAATTTTACATTTTCAAAATTTTTTCTTTAAGAGAGTGTAAAAGAAGGACCCTCATCTAAAATTCCAACAAATGCGACAAAATCGATTTTTGAAAAACAACGATTTTAAGTCGTAGAATCAATTTATAGATGAAATCATTTCTAAAATGGTAATTCCACACGAAAATCTGGTTAAATTTGACAAAGTTATGCAAGTTTGAAATCTGTCGACCCTTGGGACTGGCAACTTTACAAGTCAAATTTTTGGTCACTCTGTCATGATGTTTTGCAAGAAAGTGAAACACCTCAGAATCAACTTTAAAGTATTTTATTATACTTATATGGGCAACAGGACTTGATTGAAATAAAATATCAAAGTTTGAAATTTTCAAAATTTTTTCTTTAAGAGAGTGTAAAAGAAGGACCCTTATCTAAAATTCCAACAAATGCGACAAAAACGATTTTTGAAAAACAACGATTTTAAGTCGTTGAATCAATTTGTAGTCCAATAATGGCTAAAATGACATTCCACACGAAAATCGGGTTAGATTTGACAAAGTTATGCAAGTTTGAAATTTGTCGACCCTTGGGACTGGCAACTTTACAAGTCAAAGTTTTGGTCACTCTGCCATTAAGTTTTGCAAGAAAGTGAAACACCTCAGAATCAACTTTAAATTATTTTCTTATACTTATATGGGCAACAGGACTTGATTCAAATAAAATTTCAAAATTTAAAATTTTTAAAATTTTTTCTTTATGAGAATATAAAAAAAGGACCCTTATCTAAAATTCCAACAAATGCGACAAAATCGATTTTTGAAAAACAACGATTTTAAGTCGTAGAATCAATTTGTAGATCAAATCATGGCTAAAATGACATTCCACACGAAAATCGGGTTAGATTTGACTAAGTTATGCAAGTTTGAAATCTGTCGACCCTTGGGACTGGCAACTTTACAAGTCAAAGTTTTGGTCACTCTGCCATTAAGTTTTGCAAGAAAGTGAAACACCTCAGAATCAACTTAAAATTAGTTTCTTATACTTATATGAGCACAAGGACTTGACTTAAAATGAAAAATCAAAACTTGACATTTTCAAAATTTTTTCTTTAAGAAAGTGCAAAAGAAGGACCCTCATGTAAAATTCCAACAAATGCGACAAAGTCGATTTTTGAAAAACAACGATTTTAAGTCGTAGAATCAATTTGTAGATCAAATCATGGCTCAAATGACATTCCACACGAAAATCGGGTTAGATTTGACTAAGTTATGCAAGTTTGAAATCTGTCGACCCTTGGGACTGGCAACTTTACAAGTCAAATTTTTGGTCACTCTGCCATTAAGTTTTGCAAGAAAGTGAAACACCTCAGAATCAACTTTAAAGTATTTTCTTATACTTATATGGGCACCAGGACTTGATTGAAATAAAATATCAAAATTTAAAATTTTCAAAATTTTTTCTTTAAGAGAGTGTAAATGAAGGTCCCTTATCTAAAAATCCAACAAATACGACAAAGTCGATTTTTGAAAAACAACTATTTTAAGATGTAGAATCAATGAATAGATAAAATCATGGCTAAAATGACATTCCACACGAAAATCGGGCTAGATTTGACAAAGTTATGCAAGTTTGAAATCTGTTGACCCTTGGGACTGGCAACCTTACAAGTCAAATTTTTGGTCACTCTGCCATTAAGTTTTGCAAGAAAGTGAAACACCTCAGAATCAACTTTAAAGTATTTTCTTATACTTATATGGGCAACAGGACTTGATTAAAATAAAATATCAAAATTTTAAATTTTCAAAATTTTTTCTTTAAGAGAGTGTAAAAAAAGGACCCTTATCTAAAATTCCAACAAATGCGACAAAATCGATTTTTGAAAAACAACGATTTTAAGTCGTAGAATTAATTTATAGATCAAATCATGGCTCAAATGACATTCCACACGAAAATCGGGTTAGATTTGACTAAGTTATGCAAGTTTGAAATCTGTCGACCCTTGGGACTGGCAACTTTACAAGTCAAATTTTTGGTCACTCTGCCATTAAGTTTTGCAAGAAAGTGAAACACCTCAGAATCAACTTTAAAGTATTTCCTTATACTTATATGGGCAACAGGACTTGATTGAAATAAAATATCAAAATTTAAAATTTTCAAAATTTTTTCTTTAAGAGAGTGTAAAAGAAGGACCCTCATCTAAAATTCCAACAAATGCGACAAAAACGATTTTGAAAAACAACGATTTTAAGTCGTAGAATCAATTTGTAGTCCAATAATGGCTAAAATGACATTCCACACGAAAATCGGGTTAGATTTGACTAAGTTATGCAAGTTTGAAATTTGTCGACCCTTGGGACTGGCAACTTTACAAGTCAAAGTTTTGGTCACTCTGCCATTAAGTTTTGCAAGAAAGTGAAACACCTCAGAATCAACTTTAAATTATTTTCTTATACTTATATGGGCAACAGGACTTGATTAAAATAAAATTTCAAAATTTTAAATTTTCAAAATTTTTTCTTTAAGAGAATATAAAAAAAGGACCCTTATCTAAAATTCCAACAAATGCGACAAAATCGATATTTGAAAAACAACTATTTTAAGTTGTAGAATCAATTTATAGATGAAATCATGGCTAAAATGACATTCCACACGAAAATCGGGCTAGATTTGACAAAGTTATGCAAGTTTGAAATCTGTCGACCCTTGGGACTGGCAACTTTACAAGTCAAATTTTTGGTCAATCTGTCTTGAAGTTTTAAAGGAAAGTGAAACACCTCAGAATCAACTTTAAAGTAATTTCTTATACTTATATGAGCAACAGGACTTGATTAAAATAAAGTATCAAAATTTTACATTTTCAAAATTTTTTCTTTAAGAGAGTGTAAAAGAAGGACGCTCATCTAAAATTCCAACAAATGCAACAAAATCGATTTTTGAAAAACAACGATTTTAAGTCGTAGAATCAATTTGTAGATCAAATCATGGCTCAAATGACATTCCACACGAAAATCTGGTTAAATTTGACAAAGTTATGCAAGTTTGAAATCTGTCGACCCTTGGGACTGGCAACTTAACAAGTCAAATTTTTGGTCAATCTGTCTTGAAGTTTTAAAGGAAAGTGAAACACCTCAGAATCAACTTTAAAGTACTTTTTTATACTTATATGAGCAACAGGACTTGATTAAAATAAAATATCAAAATTTGAAATTTTCAAAATTTTTTCTTTAAGCGAGTGTAAAAGAAGGACCCTCATCTAAAATTCCAACAAATGCGACAAAAACGATTTTTGAAAAACAACGATTTTAAGTCGTAGAATCAATTTGTAGTCCAATAATGGCTAAAATGACATTCCACACGAAAATCGGGCTAGATTTGACAAAGTTATGCAAGTTTGAAATCTGTTGACCCTTGGGACTGGCAACCTTACAAGTCAAATTTTTGGTCACTCTGCCATTAAGTTTTGCAAGAAAGTGAAACACCTCAGAATCAACTTTAAAGTATTTTCTTATACTTATATGGGCAACAGGACTTGATTAAAATAAAATATCAAAATTTTAAATTTTCAAAATTTTTTCTTTAAGAGAGTGTAAAAAAAGGACCCTTATCTAAAATTCCAACAAATGCGACAAAATCGATTTTTGAAAAACAACGATTTTAAGTCGTAGAATTAATTTATAGATCAAATCATGGCTCAAATGACATTCCACACGAAAATCGGGTTAGATTTGACTAAGTTATGCAAGTTTGAAATCTGTCGACCCTTGGGACTGGCAACTTTACAAGTCAAATTTTTGGTCACTCTGCCATTAAGTTTTGCAAGAAAGTGAAACACCTCAGAATCAACTTTAAAGTATTTCCTTATACTTATATGGGCACCAGGACTTGATTGAAATAAAATATCAAAATTTAAAATTTTCAAAATTTTTTCTTTAAGAGAGTGTAAAAGAAGGACCCTCATCTAAAATTCCAACAAATGCGACAAAAACGATTTTTGAAAAACAACGATTTTAAGTCGTAGAATCAATTTGTAGTCCAATAATGGCTAAAATGACATTCCACACGAAAATCGGGTTAGATTTGACTAAGTTATGCAAGTTTAAAATTTGTCGACCCTTGGGACTGGCAACTTTACAAGTCAAAGTTTTGGTCACTCTGCCATTAAGTTTTGCAAGAAAGTGAAACACCTCAGAATCAACTTTAAATTATTTTCTTATACTTATATGGGCAACAGGACTTGATTAAAATAAAATTTCAAAATTTTAAATTTTCAAAATTTTTTCTTTAAGAGAATATAAAAAAAGGACCCTTATCTAAAATTCCAACAAATGCGACAAAATCGATATTTGAAAAACAACTATTTTAAGTTGTAGAATCAATTTATAGATGAAATCATGGCTAAAATGACATTCCACACGAAAATCGGGCTAGATTTGACAAAGTTATGCAAGTTTTAAATCTGTCGACCCTTGGGACTGGCAACTTTACAAGTCAAATTTTTGGTCAATCTGTCTTGAAGTTTTAAAGGAAAGTGAAACACCTCAGAATCAACTTTAAAGTAATTTCTTATACTTATATGAGCAACAGGACTTGATTAAAATAAAGTATCAAAATTTTACATTTTCAAAATTTTTTCTTTAAGAGAGTGTAAAAGAAGGACGCTCATCTAAAATTCCAACAAATGCAACAAAATTGATTTTTGAAAAACAACGATTTTAAGTCGTAGAATCAATTTGTAGATCAAATCATGGCTCAAATGACATTCCACACGAAAATCTGGTTAAATTTGACAAAGTTATGCAAGTTTGAAATCTGTCGACCCTTGGGACTGGCAACTTAACAAGTCAAATTTTTGGTCAATCTGTCTTGAAGTTTTAAAGGAAAGTGAAACACCTCAGAATCAACTTTAAAGTACTTTTTTATACTTATATGAGCAACAGGACTTGATTAAAATAAAATATCAAAATTTGAAATTTTCAAAATTTTTTCTTTAAGCGAGTGTAAAAGAAGGACCCTCATCTAAAATTCCAACAAATGCGACAAAAACGATTTTTGAAAAACAACGATTTTAAGTCGTAGAATCAATTTGTAGTCCAATAATGGCTAAAATGACATTCCACACGAAAATCGGGCTAGATTTGACAAAGTTATGCAAGTTTGAAATCTGTTGACCCTTGGGACTGGCAACCTTACAAGTCAAATTTTTGGTCACTCTGCCATTAAGTTTTGCAAGAAAGTGAAACACCTCAGAATCAACTTTAAAGTATTTTCTTATACTTATATGGGCAACAGGACTTGATTAAAATAAAATATCAAAATTTTAAATTTTCAAAATTTTTTCTTTAAGAGAGTGTAAAAAAAGGACCCTTATCTAAAATTCCAACAAATGCGACAAAATCGATTTTTGAAAAACAACGATTTTAAGTCGTAGAATTAATTTATAGATCAAATCATGGCTCAAATGACATTCCACACGAAAATCGGGTTAGATTTGACTAAGTTATGCAAGTTTGAAATCTGTCGACCCTTGGGACTGGCAACTTTACAAGTCAAATTTTTGGTCACTCTGCCATTAAGTTTTGCAAGAAAGTGAAACAACTCAGAATCAACTTTTAAAGTATTTTCTTATACTTATATGGGCAACAGGACTTGATTAAAATAAAATATCAAAATTTTAAATTTTCAAAATTTTTGCTTTAAGAGAGTGTAAAAAAAGGACCTTATCTAAAATTCCAACAAATGCGACAAAATCGATTTTTGAAAAACAACTATTTTAAGTCGTTGAATCAATTTGTAGTCCAATAATGGCTAAAATGACATTCACACGAAAATCGGGTTAGATTTGACAAAGTTATGCAAGTTTGAAATTTGTCGACCCTTGGGACTGGCAACTTTACAAGTCAAAGTTTTGGTCACTCTGCCATTAAGTTTTGCAAGAAAGTGAAACACCTCAGAATCAACTTTAAATTATTTTCTTATACTCATATGGGCAACAGGACTTGATTCAAATAAAATTTCAAAATGTAAAATTTTTAAAATTTTTTCTTTATGAGAATATAAAAAAAGGACCTTATCTAAAATTCCAACAAATGCGACAAAATCGATTTTTGAAAAACAACGATTTTAAGTCGTAGAATCAATTTGTAGATCAAATCATGGCTAAAATGACATTCCACCGGAAAATCGGGTTAGATTTGACTAAGTTATGCAAGTTTGAAATCTGTCGACCCTTGGGACTGGCAACTTTACAAGTCAAAGTTTTGGTCACTCTGCCATTAAGTTTTGCAAGAAAGTGAAACACCTCAGAATCAACTTAAAATTAGTTTCTTATACTTATATGAGCACAAGGACTTGACTTAAAATGAAAAATCAAAACTTGACATTTTCAAAATTTTTTCTTTAAGAAAGTGCAAAAGAAGGACCCTCATGTAAAATTCCAACAA
>JAWNND010000774.1:0-35482 GCA_035043265.1 Drosophila testacea | reverse complement strand
TATACATATCAGTGCATCAGCTGTTTCGATCGCACCTCGCTTGGATTTTTGTGTGTTGCTTTGCTTTTGTTTCTTCACTGCCGGTTAACGTGTCGAAAAGAGCGAAATACAGTCGCACTACGATAAGTTTGCGAACACCCTACTACCACCACTGGCGGGGGGGGGGGGGGGGGGGGGGGGGGGGGGGGGGGGGGGGGGGGGGTATTCACTAAAATATTGATTTTTGTACTTCTTGTTATTTTTGAATTCTGGAAAAAAAAAAAAAAAAAAAAAAAAAAAAAAAAAAAAAAGAAAAAGAGAGAGAGAAAAGGCCCCCCCCCCCCCCCCCCCCCCCCCCCCCCCCCCCCCCCCCCCCCCCCCCCCCCCCCCCCCCCCGCGCCAATACTTTTTTTTTTGGAAATTAATTTCCAAAATTTCTTTAAATTCTTTTTAATTTTGTATTTTTTTCTTGCACATACTTTAATGTATAATTTTCACCCCCCCCCCCCCCCCCCCCCCCCACCTACCCCCCCCCCCCCCCTCCTTTTTTTTTTTCTTTTTTTTTTTTTTTATATATATATACATACACACACACACACACACACACCTACCTCTATATTAATTGCATGATAATGATTTAATTAACCATTATTATTTCTCGTAGCTATATTTTTGTCACTTTCATTTGCCATCTTTTTCTCTTGCGTTCTTTTATGATGGAAGTAATTTTTTATTTTGTTTTGCTTCCATTTTTCTTATTTTGAGTTAACGTTGTGAGAATCTCTTATGTCTGGTTAAATGAATTTCTCAGCTTTTAATGCATATGTTCGCTCTCGCCAAAATGAGCGATAACGCAGATCAATAAGCAAAACAAACCGAATAATATTATATTCTGTTTTGATTCTAGTTGATAATGTTAGTCAAAGAGCTGCAACTTGAGCAGAGTCTAACAGCTGATCCCACACTTATTGAATAATTATACTCAAACGTTAAAAGTATTAATAGTAATAAAAATAAAGCAATAAAAACTTAAGTATCTAATGAAAGAAAAATGTTTATCTATAAGAACAAATATTGAAATAAATTATAAGGAATATTAATGAAAAAATAATGAATTGCTAACTTTGTAGACATTTCCTGGGGGACATGGTAACATAAATAGGTAGGAGAGAAATGCATAAGGGGATCTTCGAAAGAACGACCAACAAGAGGATCCAGGTTGGGAGGGTATAGACAACGAGGTCTAACAACAACATGACCTCGAAAGCTGACGAATCCGGAAAGACGCAAGGAAACGTATCACAATTTTTTTTTTGTTTATTTTGTTAGATGTGATTAAATTCAAAAATGGATTTATGACCCCAAATAGTTTCTGTAGGGATCCTATAAATTAAACATGTGTAGATGGTTGCGATTGGCAAAGAACCCCCCACCCGGAAGAGCTACGGAACCAGAGGATCCCAACCGCCATTCTCGCAGACCAGGAGCTCGGTCTCTATGAAAACGCTACACCCTACAAGCCAAGCGCGCAATCTCGACTTGGCACACTTCTCTGTTATACACTGTGTGAACTAACACACACTTGCGCCGCACAATCTTGCGCCCCACAACCCAAGCGCGCAATCTCAACTCGCGACCCACTAACTTCCGGTCACCCCAGTCCCACCACGGTCAACAATCTTGAACTTAAACTTGCACACACATACTTACACCCGCCCCCATCTCACAACACACTATCTAAACACCAACAAAAACACCAAAACATCTTTTTAAACCACAAAAATACACAAAACACATTCTATAACCACCAAAACCACATCCCATTTCTTATCTTTCACGACTTTTTTCACACACAACCCTCTATTATCGCGGTTTTCCATTTCCTGTGGCACCAAAAAACTGTCGCAGAATCCCCATATATAACCTACTGATTGGCAAACAGGTAAGTATATTTGTTGCTCAGGAGATGCCAGTACTGGCAATGAGCAAATTTATAATGGAAAAATATAGCGCAAGCTAACTTTGGCGCGCCAAAGTTTGGATACCCTTGCAGTGCCCTGTGTAAGCCGTCAGATTTTTTGCAAAATTTGTTAAATGTTGGTTTTGAACCGATCGATCCTATGGCAGCTATATGATATAATTGTCCGATTTACACCAAATTTGGTCAGCGTGTTTAGAACTTAGTCAAACACACAATGTGTATATTTGGTTGAGATATTTTGAGAAACAAAAAGTTTTTCATACTAAATGTTGTTTTCGAACCGATCGTTCCTATGGCAGCTATATGATATAGTAGTCCAATTTACACCAAATTTGGTCAGCCTGTTGAAAACTTAATCAAACACACAATGTGTATATTTGGTTGAGATATTTTGAGAAACAAAAAAGTTTTCCATACTAAATGTTTATTTCCAACCGATCGTTCCTATGGCAGCTATATGATATAGTAGTCCAATTTACACCAAATTTGGTCAGCGTGTTAAGAACTTAGTCAAACACATAATGTGTATATTTGGTTGAGATATCTTGAGAAACAAAAAGTTTTTCATACTAAATATGGTTTTCGAACCGATCGTTCCTATGGCAGCTATATGATATAGTAGTCCGATTTACACCAAATTTGGTCAGCCTGTTTAAAACTTAATTAAACACACAATGTGTATATTTGGTTGAGATATCTTGAAAGACAAAAAAGTTTTTCATACTAAATGTTTATTTCCAACCGATCGTTCCTATGGCAGCTATATGATATAGTTATCCGATCCGGCCGGTTCCGACATATGTGCTGCGTGCAGCAAAAAGATGGACCTGTACCAAGTTTCATCAAGATAGCTTCAAAACTGAGAGACTAGTTTGCATAGAAACAGACGGACAGACGGACAGACGGACAGACAGACGGACAGACGGACAGACAGACGGACATGGCTATATCGACTCAGCTCGTCGCCCTGATCAAGAATATATATACTTTATGGGGTCTGTGAGGCTTCCTTCAATGCGTTACACATTTCGTGACAAAATTATAATACCCTCTGCAAGGGTATAAATATAACTTATCTTTTTTTCGTTTTCTGCAGGTTATCCACCGATGCTAGCTGGGGCGAACTGGATGACTCCTTATGGCAGAGATCCGGCTCGAAGGACCAATGTTTTGTGGGGGGATGAATTTCCTTTGTAGACGAGGGCTCAATCACGAACAAATAAAGGCATTTTTCGATTTTAAATATCACTCTGTTTTTTCACTTTATTCGCGTGTGCTCTGTTTCATATGTATATGTTTCCAGAATGTAATACATGTTTCTAATACAATATAACTTAAGCTATGTTAGCAAATGTTGCTAACCATGGTGAGTTAGCTCTCTCACGGAACATGAGGGCGAGCGGTATGAGAGCGAGCACGACTGCTGTTAAATGCCTACTTTCGGGCATGAACATAGTTGTTTCTCAAAAATCGATTTAGTCGCATTTGTTGGAATTTTAGATAAGGGTCAGCTCCCTTAAAAAAATGTTGAAAATTTAATATTTTAATTTTTCTTTGTTAATCAAGTCCTGGTGCTCAGATAAGTATAAATATAAATTTGACTTGTAAAGTTGATAGTCCCAAGGGTCGACAGATTTCAAACTTGCATAACTTTGTCAAATCTAACCCAATTTTCGTGTGAAATGTCATTTTAGCCATGATTTGATCTATAAATTGATTGTACATTTTAAATAGTTGTTTTCAAAAATCAATTTTGTCGCATTTGTTGAAATTTTAGATAAGGGTCCTTCTTTTACACTCTCTTAAAGAAAAAATTTAGAAAATTTTACATTTTGATTTTTAATTTTTAGTCAAGTCCTGGTAAGTATAAGAAAGTGCTTTAAAGTTGACTCTGAGGTGTTTCACTTTCTTATTAAACTTCATGACAGATTGACCAAAAATTTGATTTGTAAAGTTGCTAGTCCCAAGGGTCGACAGATTTCAAACGTGTATAACTTTGTCAAATCTAACCCAATTTTCCTGCGGAATGTCATTTTATCCATGATTTTATCTATAAATTGATTCAACAACTTAAAAGAAATGTTGTTGTTCAAAAATCGATTTTGTCGCATTTGTTGCCATTTTAGATAAGGGTCCCTCTTTTACACCTTCTAAAAGAATAACATTGTGACAAATTAAATTTCTTAATTTTTCTATTTTAAGAAAATAATTTAAAGTTGATTCCAAGGTGTTTGACTTTTTTGTAAAATTTCATGACAGAGTGACCAAAAATTTGACTTGTAAAGTTGCCTGCCCCAATTTTCGTGCTGAAAGTCATTTTAGCCATGATTTGATCTATAAATTGATTCTACAACTTAAGAAAGTTGTTTCTCAAAAATCGATTTTGTCGCATTTGTTGGCATTTTAGATAAGGGTCCTTCTTTTACACTCTCTTAAAGAAAAAATTTAGAAAATTTAACATTTTGATTTTTAATTTTTAGTCAAGTCCTGGTGACCATATAAGTATAAGAAAGTACTTTAAAGTTGACTCTGAGGTGTTTCACTTTCTTATAAAACTTCATGACAGATTGATAAACATTGTGACAAATTAAATTTCTTAATTTTTCTATTTTAAGAAAATAATTTAAAGTTGATTCCAAGGTGTTTGACTTTTTTGTAAAACTTCATGACAGAGTGACCAAAAATTTGACTTGTAAAGTTGCCTGTCCCAATTTTCGTGCTGAAAGTCATTTTAGCCATGATTTGATCTATAAATTGATTCTACAACTTAAGAAAGTTGTTTCTCAAAAATCGATTTTGTCGCATTTGTTGGCATTTTAGATAAGGGTCCTTCTTTTACACTCTCTTAAAGAAAAAGATTTTGCGAATTTAATATTTTGGTTTTTCATTTTTAATCAAGTCCTGGTGCTTATATAAGTATAAGAAAGTACTTTAAAGTTGATGCTGAGGTGTTTCACTTTCTTGTTAAACTTCATGACAGAGTGATCAAAAATTTGACTCGTAAAGTGGCCAGTGCCAAGGGTCGACAGATTTCAAACGTGCATAACTTTGTCAAATCTAACCCAATTTTCCTGCGGACTGTCATTTTAGCCATGATTTGATCTATTTATCGATTCTACATTTTAAAATAGTTGTTTTTAAACAATCGATATTGTCGCATTTGTTGGAATGTTAGATAAGGGTACTTCTTTTACACTCTCTTAAAAAAAATTTTTGAAAATTTAAAATTTTGATTTTTATTTTTAGTCAAGTCCTGGTGCTCATATAAGTATAAGAAAGTACTTTAAAGTTGATTCTGAGGTGTTTCACTTACTTGCAAAACTTCATGACAGAGTGACCAAAAATTTGACTTGTATAGTTGCCAGTCCCAAGGGTCGACAGATTTCAAACGTGCATTACTTTGTCAAATTTAACCCGATTTTCGTGTGGAATGTCATTTTAGACATGATTTGATCTATAAATTGATTCTACATTTTAAAATAGTTGTTGTTCAAAAATCGATTTTGTCGCATTTGTTGAAATTTTAGATAAGGGTCCTTCTTTTACACTTTCTAAAAGAAAAAGATTTTGTGAATTTAATATTTTGGTTTTTCATTTTTAATCAAGTCCTGGTGCTCATATAAGTATAAGAAAGTACTTTAAAGTTGGTTCTGAGGTGTTTCACTTTCTTGTTAAACTTCATGACAGAGTGATCAAAAATTTGACTCGTAAAGTGGCCAGTGCCAAGGGTCGACAGATTTCAAACGTGCATAACTTTGTCAAATCTAACCCAATTTTCCTGCGGACTGTCATTTTAGCCATGATTTGATCTATTTATCGATTCTACATTTTAAAATAGTTGTTTTTAAACAATCGATATTGTCGCATTTGTTGGAATGTTAGATAAGGGTACTTCTTTTACACTCTCTTAAAAAAAATTTTTGAAAATTTAAAATTTTGATTTTTATTTTTAGTCAAGTCCTGGTGCTCATATAAGTATAAGAAAGTACTTTAAAGTTGATTCTGAGGTGTTTCACTTACTTGCAAAACTTCATGACAGAGTGACCAAAAATTTGACTTGTATAGTTGCCAGTCCCAAGGATCGACAGATTTCAAACGTGCAAACCTTTGTCAAATTTAACCCAATTTTCGTGTGGAATGTCATTTTAGACATGATTTGATCTATAAATTGATTCTACATTTAAAAATAGTTGTTGTTCAAAAATCGATTTTGTCGCATTTGTTGAAATTTTAGATAAGGGTCCTTCTTTTACACTTTCTAAAAGAAAAAGATTTTGAGAATTTAATATTTTGGTTTTTCATTTTTAATCAAGTCCTGGTGCTCATATAAGTATAAGAAAGTACTTTAAAGTTGGTTCTGAGGTGTTTCACTTACTTGCAAAACTTCATGAAAGAATGATCAAAAATTTGACTTGTATAGTTGCCAGTCCCAAGGATCGACAGATTTCAAACGTGCAAACCTTTGTCAAATTTAACCCAATTTTCGTGTGGAATGTCATTTTAGACATGATTTGATCTATAAATTGATTCTACATTTAAAAATAGTTGTTGTTCAAAAATCGATTTTGTCGCATTTAATAGAATTTTAGATTAAGGTACTTCTTTTACACTTTCTAAAAGAAAAAGATTTTGAGAATTTAATATTTTGGTTTTTCATTTTTAGTCAAGTCCTGCTGCTCATATGTCATTTTAGACATGATTTGATCTATAAATTGATTTTACATTTAAAAATAGTTGTTGTTTAAGTATCGATTTTGTCGCATTTGTTGAAATTTTAGATAAGGGTCCTTCTTTTACACTTTCTAAAAGAAAAAGATTTTGAGAATTTAATATTTTGGTTTTTCATTTTTAATCAAGTCCTGGTGCTCATATAAGTATAAGAAAGTACTTTAAAGTTGGTTCTGAGGTGTTTCACTTACTTGCAAAACTTCATGAAAGAATGATAAAAAATTTGACTTGTATAGTTGCCAGTCCCAAGGATCGACAGATTTCAAACGTGCATAACTTTGTCAAATTTAACCCAATTTTCGTGTGGAATGTCATTTTAGACATGATTTGATCTATAAATTGATTCTACATTTTAAAATAGTTGTTGTTCAAAAATCGATTTTGTCGCATTTGTTGAAATTTTAGATAAGGGTCCTTCTTTTACACTTTCTAAAAGAAAAAGATTTTGAGAATTTAATATTTTGGTTTTTCATTTTTAATCAAGTCCTGTTGCCCATATAAGTATAAGAAAATACTTTAAAGTTGATTCTGAGGTGTTTCACTTACTTGCAAAACTTCATGACAGAGTGACCAAAAATTTGACTTGTAAAGTTGCCAGTCCGAAGGGTCGACAGATTTAAACTTGCATAACTTTGTCAAATCTAACCCAATTTTCCCGCGGAATGTCATTTTAGCCATGATTTTATCTATAGATTGATTCTACATTTAAAAATAGTTGTTGTTCAAAAATCGACTATGTCGCATTTAATAGAATTTTAGATTAAGGTACTTCTTTTACACTTTCTAAAAGAAAAAGATTTTGAGAATTTAATATTTTGGTTTTTCATTTTTAATCAAGTCCTGGTGCTCATATAAGTATAAGAAAGTACTTTAAAGTTGGTTCTGAGGTGTTTCACTTACTTGCAAAACTTCATGACAGAGTGACCAAAAATTTGACTTGTATAGTTGCCAGTCCCAAGGGTCGACAGATTTCAAACGTGCATTACTTTGTCAAATTTAACCCAATTTTCCCGCGGAATGTCATTTTAGCCATGATTTTATCTATAGATTGATTCTACATTTAAAAATAGTTGTTGTTCAAAAATCGATTTTGTCGCATTTAATAGAATTTTAGATTAAGGTACTTCTTTTACACTTTCTAAAAGAAAAAGATTTTGAGAATTTAATATTTTGATTCTTAATTTTTAATCAAGTCCTGGTGCTCATATAAGTATAAGAAAGTACTTTAAAGTTGATGCTGAGGTGTTTTCCTTTCTTGTTAAATTTCATGACAAAGTGACCAAAATTTGACTTGTAAAGTTGCCAGTCCCAAGGGTCGACAGGTTTCAAACTTGCATAACTTTGTCAAATCTAACCCAAGTTTCCTGCGGAATGTTATTTTAGCCATGATTTGATCTATTTATTGATTCTTCATTTTAAAATAGTTTTTTTTAAAAATCGATTTTGTTGCATTTGTTGGAATTTGAGATAAGGGTCCCTCTTTTACACTCTCTTAAAAAAGATTTTGAGAATTTAATATTTTGGTTCTTCATTTTTAATCAAGTCCTGGTGCTCATATAAGTATAAGAAAGTACTTTAAAGTTGATGCTGAGGTGTTTCACTTTCTTGTTAAACTTCATGACAGAGTGACCAAAAATTTGACTCGTAAAGTTGCCACTCCCAAGGATCGACAGATTTCAAACGTGCATTACTTTGTCAAATCTAACCCGATTTTCGTGCGGAGTGTTATTTTAGCCATGATTTGATCTATAAATTGATTCTACAACTTAAAAAAGTTGTTGTTAAAAATCGTTTTACACTCTCTTAAAGAAAAAATTTTGAAAATTGAAAATTTTGATACTTTATTTTTAGTCAAGTTTTGGTTCTCATATAAGTAAAAGAAAGTACTTAAAAGTTGATTTTGAGGTGTTTCACTTGCTTGCAAAACTTCATGACAGAGTGACCAAAAATTTGACTTGTATAGTTGCCAGTCCCAAGGGTCGACAGATTTCAAACGTGCATAACTTTGTCAAATTTAACCCAATTTTCGTGTGGAATGTCATTTTAGACATGATTTGATCTATAAATTGATTCTACATTTTAAAATAGTTGTTGTTCAAAAATCGATTTTGTCGCATTTGTTGAAATTTTAGATAAGGGTCCTTCTTTTACACTTTCTAAAAGAAAAAGATTTTGAGAATTTAATATTTTGGTTTTTCATTTTTAATCAAGTCCTGGTGCTCATATAAGTATAAGAAAGTACTTTAAAGTTGATGCTGAGGTGTTTCACTTTCTTGTTAAACTTCATGACAGAGTGACCAAAAATTTGACTCGTAAAGTTGCCACTCCCAAGGATCGACAGATTTCAAACGTGCATTACTTTGTCAAATCTAACCCGATTTTCGTGCGGAGTGTTATTTTAGCCATGATTTGATCTATAAATTGATTCTACAACTTAAAAAAGTTGTTGTTAAAAATCGTTTTACACTCTCTTAAAGAAAAAATTTTGAAAATTGAAAATTTTGATACTTTATTTTTAGTCAAGTTTTGGTTCTCATATAAGTAAAAGAAAGTACTTAAAAGTTGATTTTGAGGTGTTTCACTTGCTTGCAAAACTTCATGACAGAGTGACCAAAAATTTGACTTGTATAGTTGCCAGTCCCAAGGGTCGACAGATTTCAAACGTGCATAACTTTGTCAAATTTAACCCAATTTTCGTGTGGAATGTCATTTTAGACATGATTTGATCTATAAATTGATTCTACATTTTAAAATAGTTGTTGTTCAAAAATCGATTTTGTCGCATTTGTTGAAATTTTAGATAAGGGTCCTTCTTTTACACTTTCTAAAAGAAAAAGATTTTGAGAATTTAATATTTTGGTTTTTCATTTTTAATCAAGTCCTGGTGCTCATATAAGTATAAGAAAGTACTTTAAAGTTGATGCTGAGGTGTTTCACTTTCTTGTTAAAGTTCATGACAGAGTGACCAAAAATTGTACTTGTAAAGTTGCCAGTCCGAAGGGTCGACAGATTTAAACTTGCATAACTTTGTCAAATCTAACCCAATTTTCCCGCGGAATGTCATTTTAGCCATGATTTTATCTATAGATTGATTCTACATTTAAAAATAGTTGTTGTTCAAAAATCGACTATGTCGCATTTAATAGAATTTTAGATTAAGGTACTTCTTTTACACTTTCTAAAAGAAAAAGATTTTGAGAATTTAATATTTTGGTTTTTCATTTTTAGTCAAGTCCTGCTGCTCATATGTCATTTTAGACATGATTTGATCTATAAATTGATTCTACATTTAAAAATAGTTGTTGTTCAAAAATCGATTTTGTCGCATTTGTTGAAATTTTAGATAAGGGTCCTTCTTTTACACTTTCAAAAGAAAAAGATTTTGAGAATTTAATATTTTGGTTTTTCATTTTTAATCAAGTCCTGGTGCTTATATAAGTCTAAGAAAGTACTTTAAAGTTGATGCTGAGGTGTTTCACTTTCTTGTTAAACTTCATGACAGAGTGATCAAAAATTTGACTCGTAAAGTGGCCAGTCCCAAGGGTCGACAGATTTCAAACGTGCATAACTTTGTCAAATCTAACCCAATTTTCCTGCGGACTGTCATTTTAGCCATGATTTGATATATTTATCGATTCTACATTTTAAAATAGTTGTTTTTAAACAATCGATATTGTCGCATTTGTTGGAATGTTAGATAAGGGTACTTCTTTTACACTCTCTTAAAAAAAATTTTTGAAAATTTAAAATTTTGATTTTTATTTTTAGTCAAGTCCTGGTGCTCATATAAGTATAAGAAAGTACTTTAAAGTTGATTCTGAGGTGTTTCACTTACTTGCAAAACTTCATGACAGAGTGACCAAAAATTTGACTTGTATAGTTGCCAGTCCCAAGGGTCGACAGATTTCAAACGTGCATTACTTTGTCAAATTTAACCCAATTTTCGTGTGGAATGTCATTTTAGACATGATTTGATCTATAAATTGATTCTACATTTAAAAATAGTTGTTGTTCAAAAATCGATTTTGTCGCATTTGTTGAAATTTTAGATAAGGGTCCTTCTTTTACACTTTCTAAAAGAAAAAGATTTTGAGAATTTAATATTTTGGTTTTTCATTTTTAATCAAGTCCTGGTGCTCATATAAGTATAAGAAAGTACTTTAAAGTTGGTTCTGAGGTGTTTCACTTACTTGCAAAACTTCATGAAAGAATGATCAAAAATTTGACTTGTATAGTTGCCAGTCCCAAGGATCGACAGATTTCAAACGTGCATAACTTTGTCAAATTTAACCCAATTTTCGTGTGGAATGTCATTTTAGACATGATTTGATCTATAAATTGATTCTACATTTTAAAATAGTTGTTGTTCAAAAATCGATTTTGTCGCATTTGTTGAAATTTTAGATAAGGGTCCTTCTTTTACACTTTCTAAAAGAAAAAGATTTTGAGAATTTAATATTTTGGTTTTTCATTTTTAATCAAGTCCTGTTGCCCATATAAGTATAAGAAAATACTTTAAAGTTGATTCTGAGGTGTTTCACTTACTTGCAAAACTTCATGACAGAGTGACCAAAAATTTGACTTGTAAAGTTGCCAGTCCGAAGGGTCGACAGATTTAAACTTGCATAACTTTGTCAAATCTAACCCAATTTTCCCGCGGAATCTCATTTTAGCCATGATTTGAACTATAAATTGATTCTACAACTTAAAATAGTTGTTTTTAAGAAATCGATTTTGTCGCATTTGCTGGAATTTTAGATAAGGGTCCTTCTTTTACACTCCCTAAAAGAAAACATTTTGAAAATCTAAAATTTTGATTTTTCATTTCTAGTCAAGTCCTGTTGCCCATATAAGTATAAGAAAGTACTTTAAAGTTGATTCTGAGGTGTTTCACCTACTTGCAAAACTTCATGACAGAGTGACCAAAAATTTGACTTGTATAGTTTCCAGTCCCAAGGGTCGACAACTTAAAATAGTTGTTTTTAAGAAATCGATTTTGTCGCATTTGCTGGAATTTTAGATAAGGGTCCTTCTTTTACACTCCCTAAAAGAAAAAATTTTTAAAATCTAAAATTTTGATTTTTTACTTTTAGTCAAGTCCTGGTGCTCATATAAGTATAAGAAAGTACTTTAAAGTTGATTCTGATGTGTTTCACTTTCTTGTAAAATATCATGACAGAGTGACCAAAAATTTGACTCGTATAGTTGCCAGTCCCAAGGGTCGACAACTTAAAATAGTTGTTTTTAAGAAATCGATTTTGGCGCATTTGCTGGAATTTTAGATAAGGGTCCTTCTTTTACACTCCCTAAGAGAAAAAATTTTGAAAATCTAAAATTTTGGTTTTTCATTCTAATCAAGTCCTGTTGCCCATATAAGTATAAGAAAGTACTTTAAAGTTGATTCTGAGGTATTTCACTCTCTTGTTAAACTTCATGATAGAGTGACCAAAATTTGACTTGTAAAGCTGCCAGTCCCAAGGGTCGACAGATTTCAAACGTGCATAACTTTGTCAAATTTAACCCGATTTTTGTGTGGAATTTCATTTTAGCCATAATTTGATCTATTTATTGATTATACATTTTAAAATAGATGTTTTTAAAAAAAAGATTTTGTCGCATTTGTTGGAATTTTAGATAAGGGTCCTTTTTTTACACTCACTTAAAGAAAAATTTTGAAAATTTAAAATTTTGATTTTTCATTTTAATCAAGTCCTGTTGCCCATATAAGTATAAGAAAATACTTAAAAGTTGATTCTGAGCTGTTTCACTTTCTTGTTAAACTTCATGACAGTGACCAAAACTTGACTTGTAAAGTTGCCAGTCCCAAGGGTCGACAGATTTCAAACTTGCATAACTTTGTCAAATCTAACCCAATTTTCGTGTGGAATGTCATTTTAGCCTTGATTTGATCTATATATTGATTGTACAACTTAAAATTGTTGTTTTTAAAACATCGATTTACACTCTCTTAAAGAAAAAATTTTGAAAATTAAAAAATTTTTATACTTTATTTTTAGTCAAGTTTTGGTTCTCATATAAGTATAAGAAAGTAGTTTAAAGTTGATTCTGAGGTGTTTCACTTTCTTGTTAAACTTCATGACAGAGTGACCAAAAATTGTACTTGTAAAGTTGAAAGTCCCAAGGGTCGACAGATTTAAACTTGCATAATTTTGTCAAATCTAACCTTATTTTCCTGCGGAAATAGCCATGATGTGATCTATTTATTGATTCTACAACTTAACATCGTTGTTTCTCAAAAATCGAACTTGCCATATTTGTTGGAATTTTAGATATAGGTCCTTCCTTTACACTCACTTAAAGAAAAAATTTTTTAAAATTTAAAATTTTGATTTTTCATTTTAATCAAGTCCTGTTGCTCATATAAGTATAAGAAAATACTTTAAAGTTGATTCTGAGGTGTTCCACTTTCTTGTTAAACATCATGATAGAGTGACCAAAATTTGACTTGTAAAGTTGCCAGTCCCAAGGGTCGACAGATTTCAAACGTGCATAACTTTGTCAAATCTAGTCCAATTTTCGTGTGGAATGACATTTAAGCCATGATTTGATCTATTTATTGATTCTACATTTTAAAATAGATGTTTTTAAAAAAAATCGATTTTGTCGCATTTGTTGGAATTTTAGATAAGGGTCCTTTTTTTACACTCACTTAAAGAAAAAATTTTGAAAATTTCAAATTTTGATTTTTCATTTTAATCAAGTCCTGTTGCCCATATAAGTATAAGAAAGTACTTTAAAGTTGATTCTGAGGTGTTTCACTTTCTTATTAAACTTAATGACAGAGTGACCAAAAATTTGACTTGTATAGTTGCCAGTCCCAAGGGTCGACAACTTAAAATAGTTGTTTTTAAGAAATCGATTTTGTCGCATTTGGTGGAATTTTAGATACGGGTCCTTCATTTATACTTTCTAAAAGAAAAAGATTTTGAGAATTTAAAATTTTGATTCTTCATTTTTAATCAAGTCCTGCTGCTCATATAAGTATAAGAAAGTACTTTAAAGTTGATTCTGAGGTGTTTCACTTTCTTGTTAATCTTCATGACAGAGTGACCACAAATTTGACTTGTATAGTTGCCAGTCCCAAGGGTCAACAGATTTCAAACGTGCATAACTTTGTCAAATCTAACCCAATTTTCGTGTGGAATGTCATTTTAGCCATTATTTGATCTATATATTGATTGTACAACTTAAAATAGTTGATTTTAATAAATCGATTTTGTCGCATTTTGTTGGAATTTTAGATAAGGTTACTTCTTTTACACTCTCTTAAAGAAAAGATTTTGAAAATTTAAAATTTTGATTCTTTATTGTTAATTAAGTCCTGGTGCTCATATAAGTATAAGAAAGTACTTTAAAGTTGATTCTGAGGTGTTTCACTTACTTACAAAACTTCATGACAGAGTGACCAAAAATTTTACTTATAGTTGTATAGTTGCCAGTCCCAAGGGTCGACAGATTTAAACTTGTATAACTTTGTCAAATCTAACCCAATTTTCCAGTGCAATATAATTTTAGCCATGGTTTGATCTATTTATTGATTCTACATTTAAAAAAATGTTCTTAAGAAATTGATCTTATTGCATTTGTTGGAATTTTAGATAAGGGTCCTTCTTTTACACTCACTTAAAGAAAAATTTTTGAAAACTTAATATTTTGATTTTTCATTTTAATCAAGTCCTGTTGCCCATATAAGTAAAAGAAAAAACTTTTAAGTTGATTCTGAGGTGTTTTACTTTCTTGTTAAACTTCATGACAGAGTGACCAAAAATTGTATTTGTAAAGTTGCCAGCCCCAAGGGTCGACAGATTTCAAACTTGCATAACTTTGTCAAATCTAACCCAATTTTCTTGCGCAATGTAATTTTAGCCATGATTTGATCTATTTATTGATTCTACATTTTAAAATAGTTGTTCTTAAGAAATTGATCTTATCGCATTTGTTGGAATTTTAGAAAAAATTTTGAAAATTTAATATTTTGATTGTTCATTTTAATCAAGTCCTGTTGACTTGTTTCAAACTTGCATAACTTTGTTAAATCTAACCCAATTTCCTGCGCAATGTAATTTTAGCCATGATTTGATCTATTTATTCATTCCACATTTTAAAATATTTGTTCTTAAGAAATCGATTTTATCGCATTTGTTGGAATAATAGATAAGGGTCCTTTTTTTACACCCTCTTAAAGAAAAAATTTTGAAAATTAAAAAGTTGATTTTTCATTTTTAATTAAGTCCTGTTGCCCATATAAGTAAGAGAAAAACTTTTAAGTTGATTCTGAGGTGTTTCCCTTTCATCTTAAACTTCATGACAGAGTGACCAAAAATTGTATTTGTAAAGTTGCCAGTCCCAAGGGTCGACAGATTTCAAACTTGCATAACTAACCCAATTTTCCTGCGCAATGTAATTTTAACCATGACTTGATCTATTTATTGATTCTACATTTTAAAATAGTTGTTCTTAAGAAATCGATTTTATCGCATTTGTTGGAATTTTAGATAGGGGCCTTCTTTTACACTCACTTAAAGAAAAAATTTTGAAAATTTAATAT
The DNA here is from genome assembly GCA_035043265.1 of Drosophila testacea. Lineage (NCBI taxonomy): Eukaryota > Metazoa > Arthropoda > Insecta > Diptera > Drosophilidae > Drosophila > Drosophila testacea. Next base: position 20,225 of record JAWNND010000774.1, on the reverse strand, counting down.
TTTGATTGTTAATTTTAATCAAGTCCTGTTGACCATATAAGTAAAAGAAAAAACTTTTAAGTTGATTCTGAGGTGTTTTACTTTCTTGTTAAACTTCATGACAGAGTGACCAAAAATTGTATTTGTAAAGTTGCCAGTCCCAAGGGTCGACAGATTTCAAACTTGCATAACTTTGTCAAATCTAACCCAATTTTCCTGCGCAATGTAATTTTAGCCTTGATTTGATCTATTTATTCATTTACCGTTTTAAAATAGTTGTTCTTAAGAAATCGATTTTATCGCATTTGTTGGAATTTTAGATAAGGGTCCTTGTTTTACAACCTCTTAAAGAAAATGTTTTGAAAATTTAAAAAGTTGATTTTTCATTTTTAATTAAGTCCTGTTGCCCATATAAGTATAAGAAAATATTTTAAAGTTGATTCTGAGGTGTTTCACTTTCTTCTTAAACTTCATGACAGAGTGACCAAAAATTGTATTTGTAAAGTTGCCAGTCCCAAGGGTCGACAGATTTCAAACTTGCATAACTAACCCAATTTTCCTGCGCAATGTAATTTTAGCCATGACTTGATCTATTTATTGATTCTACATTTAAAATTAGTTGTTCTTAAGAAATCGATCTTATCGCATTTGTTGGAATTATAGATAAGGGTCCTTTTTTTACACCCTCTTAAAGAAAAAATTTTGAAAATTTAAAAAGTTGATTTTTCATTTTTAATTAAGTCCTGTTGCCCATATAAGTATAAGAAAATATTTTAAAGTTGATTCTGAGGTGTTTCCCTTTCTTCTTAAACTTCATGACAGAGTGACCAAAAATTGTATTTGTAAAATTGCCAGTCCCAAGGGTCGACAGATTTCAAACTTGCATAACTTTGTCAAATCTAACCCAATTTCCCTGCGCAATGTAATTTTAGCCATGATTTGATCTTTTTATCAATTCTTAATTTAAAAATAGTTGTTCTTAAGAAATCGATTTTATCGCATTTGTTGGAATTTTAGATAGGGGTCCTTTTTTTACACCCACTTAAAGAAAAAATTTTGAAAATTTAATATTTTGATTTTTCATTTTAATTAAGTCCTGTTGCCCATATGAGTATAAGGAAAAACTTTTAAGTTGACTCTGAGGTGTTTTACTTTCTTGTTAAACTACATGACAGAGTGACCAAAAATTGTATTTGTAAAGTTGCCAGTCCCAAGGGTCGACAGATTTCAAACTTGCATAACTTTGTCAAATCTAACCCAATTTTCCTGCGCAATGTAATTTTAGCCATGACTTGATCTATTTATTGATTCTACATTTTAAAAATAGTTGTTCTTAAGAAATCGATTTTATCGCATTTGTTGGAATTTTAGATACGGATCCTTTTTTTACACCCTCTTAAAGAAAAAAATTTGAAAATTTAAAAAGTTGATTTTTCATTTTTAATTAAGTCCTGTTGCCCATATAAGTATAAGAAAATATTTTAAAGTTGATTCTGAGGTGTTTCACTTTCTTGTTAAACTGCATGACAGAGTGACCAAAAATTGTATTTGTAAAGTTGCCAGTCCCAAGGGTCGACAGATTTCAAACTTGCGTAACTTTGTCAAATCTAACCCAATTTTCCTGCGCAATGTAATTTTAGCCATGATTTGATCTATTTATTCATTTTACGTTTTAAAATAGTTGTTCTTAAGAAATCGATCTTACCGCATTTGTTGGAATTATAGATAAGGGTCCTTTTTTACACCCTCTTAAAAAAAATGTTTGAAAATTTAAAAAGTTGATTTTTCATTTTTAATTAAGTCCTGTTGCCCATATAAGTAAGAGAACAAACTTTTAAGTTGATTCTGAGGTGTTTCCCTTTCTTCTCAAACTTCATGACAGAGTGACCAAAAATTGTATTTGTAAAATTGCCAGTCCCAAGGGTCGACAGATTTCAAACTTGCATAACTAACCCAATTTTCCTGCGCAATGTAATTTTAGCCATGATTTGATGTATTTATTGATTCTACATTTTAAATTAGTTGTTCTTAAGAAATCGATCTTATCGCATTTGTTGGAATTATAGATAAGGGTCCTTTTTTGACACCCTCTTAAAGAAAAAATTTTGAAAATTTAAAAAGTTCATTTTTAATTTTAATTAAGTCCTGTTGCCCATATAAGTAAGAGAACAAACTTTTAAGTTGATTCTGAGGTGTTTCCCTTTCTTCTCAAACTTCATGACAGAGTGACCAAAAATTGTATTTGTAAAATTGCCAGTCCCAAGGGTCGACAGATTTCAAACTTGCATAACTAACCCAATTTTCCTGCGCAATGTAATTTTAGCCATGACTTGATCTATTTATTGATTCTACATTTTCAAATAATTGTTCTTAAGAAATCGATTTTATCGCATTTGTTGGAATTTTAGATAGGGGCCTTCTTTTACACTCACTAAAAGAAAAATTTTGAAAATTTAATATTTTGAATTTTTATTTTAATCAAGCCCTGTTGCCCATAAGAGTAAAAGAAAAAACTTTTAAGTTGATTCTGAGGTGTTTTACTTTCTTGTTAAACTTCATGACAGAGTGACCAAAAATTGTATTTGTAAAGTTGCCAGTCCCAAGGGTCGACAGATTTCAAACTTGCATAACTTTGTCAAATCTAACCCAATTTTCCTGCGCAATGTAATTTTAGCCTTGATTTGATCTATTTATTCATTTAACGTTTTTAAATAGTTGTTCTTAAGAAATCGATTTTATCGCATTTGTTGGAATTTTAGATAAGGGTCCTTGTTTTACAACCTCTTAAAGAAAATGTTTTGAAAATTTAAAAAGTTGATTTTTCATTTTTAATTAAGTCCTGTTGCCCATATAAGTATAAGAAAATATTTTAAAGTTGATTCTGAGGTGTTTCCCTTTCTTCTTAAACTTCATGACAGAGTGACCAAAAATTGTATTTGTAAAGTTGCCAGTCCCAAGGGTCGACAGATTTCAAACTTGCATAACTTTGTCAAATCTAACCCAATTTTCCAGCGCAATGTAATTTTAGCCATGATTTGATCTATTTATTGATTCTACATTTTAAAATAGTTGTTCTTAAGAAATCGATCTTATCGCATTTGTTGGAATTATAGATAAGGGTCCTTTTTTTACACCCTCTTAAAAAAAAATGTTTGAAAATTTAAAAAGTGGATTTTTCATTTTTAATTAAGTTCTGTTGCCCATATAAGTATAAGAAAATATTTTAAAGTTGATTCTGAGGTGTTTCCCTTTCTTCTTAAACTTCATGACAGAGTGACCAAAAATTGTATTTGTAAAGTTGCCAGTCCCAAGGGTCGACAGATTTCAAACTTGCATAACTTTGTCAAATCTAACCCAATTTTCCTGCGCAATGTAATTTTAGCCATGACTTGATCTATTTATTGATTCTACATTTTAAAAATAGTTGTTCTTAAGAAATCGATTTTATCGCATTTGTTGGAATTTTAGATACGGGTCCTTTTTTTACACCCTCTTAAAGAAAAAGTTTTGAAAATTTAAAAAGTTGATTTTTCATTTTTAATTAAGTCCTGTTGCCCATATAAGTATAAGAAAATATTTTAAAGTTGATTCTGAGGTGTTTCACTTTCTTGTTAAACTGCATGACAGAGTGACCAAAAATTGTATTTGTAAAGTTGCCAGTCCCAAGGGTCGACAGATTTCAAACTTGCGTAACTTTGTCAAATCTAACCCAATTTTCCTGCGCAATGTAATTTTAGCCATGATTTGATCTATTTATTCATTTTACGTTTTAAAATAGTTGTTCTTAAGAAATCGATTTTATCGCATTTGTTGGAATTTTAGATAAGGGTCCTTTTTTGACACCCTCTTAAAGAAAAAGTTTTGAAAATTTAAAAAGTTGATTTTTCATTTTAATCAAGTCCTGTTGCCCAAATAAGTAAAAGAAAAAACTTTTAAGTTGATTCTGGGGTGCTTTACTTTCTTGTTAAACTTCATGACAGAGTGACCAAAAATTGTATTTGTAAAGTTGGCAGTCCCTTGGTCGACAGATTTCAAACTTGCATAACTTTGTCAAATCTAACCCAATTTCCCTGCGCAAAGTAATTTTAGCCATGATTTGATCTTTTTATCAATTCTTAATTTAAAAATAGTTGTTCTTAAGAAATCGATTTTATCGCATTTGTTGGAATTTTAGATAGGGGTCCTTTTTTTACACCCACTTAAAGAAAAAATTTTGAAAATTTAATATTTTGATTTTTCATTTTAATCAAGTCCTGTTGCCCATATGAGTATAAGGAAAAACTTTTAAGTTGACTCTGAGGTGTTTTACTTTCTTGTTAAACTACATGACAGAATGACCAAAAATTGTATTTGTAAAGTTGCCAGTCCCAAGGGTCGACAGATTTCAAACTTGCATAACTTTGTCAATTCTAACCCAATTTTCCTGCGCAACGTAATTTTTCTACATTTTAAAATAGTTGTTCTTAAGAAATCGGATTTATCGCATTTGTTGGAATTTTAGATACGGGTCCTTTTTTTACACCCTCTTAAAGAAAAAGTTTTGAAAATTTAAAAAATTGATTTTTCAATTTTAATTAAGTCCAGTTGCCCATATGAGTATAAAAAAATACTTTTAAGTTGATTCTGAGGTGCTTTACTTTCTTGTTAAACTTCATGACAGAGTGACCAAAAATTGTACTTGTAAAGTTGTCAGTCCCAAGGGTCGACAGATTTAAACTTGCATAACTTTGTCAAATCTAACCCAATTTTCCTGCGCAATGTAGTTTTAGCCATGACTTGATCTATTTATTCATTCGACATTTTAAAATAGTTGTTCTTAAGAAATCGATTTTATCGCATTTGTTGGAATTTTAGATACGGGTCCTTTTTTTACACCCTCTTAAAGAAAAAGTTTTGAAAATTTAAAAAGTTGATTTTTCATTTTTAATTAAGTCCTGTTGCCCATATAAGTATAAGAAAATATTTTAAAGTTGATTCTGAGGTGTTTCACTTTCTTGTTAAACTGCATGACAGAGTGACCAAAAATTGTATTTGTAAAGTTGCCAGTCCTAAGGGTCGACAGATTTCAAACTTGCATAACTTTGTCAAATCTAACCCAATTTTCCTGCGCAATGTAGTTTTAGCCATGACTTGATCTATTTATTCACTCGACATTTTAAAATAGTTGTTCTTAAGAAATCGATTTTATCGCATTTGTTGGAATTTTAGATACGGGTCCTTTTTTTACACCCTCTTAAAGAAAAAGTTTTGAAAATTTAAAAAGTTGATTTTTCATTTTTAATTAAGTCCTGTTGCCCATATAAGTATAAGAAAATATTTTAAAGTTGATTCTGAGGTGTTTCACTTTCTTGTTAAACTGCATGACAGAGTGACCAAAAATTGTATTTGTAAAGTTGCCAGTCCCAAGGGTCGACAGATTTCAAACTTGCATAACTTTGTCAATTCTAACCCAATTTTCCTGCGCAATGTAATTTTAGCCATGATTTGATCTATATATTGATTCTACATTTTAAAATAGTTGTTCTTAAGAAATCGGATTTATCGCATTTGTTGGAATTTTAGATAAGGGTCCTTCTTTTACACTCTCTTAAAGAAAAAATTTTGAAAATTTAAAATTCTGATTTTTCATTTTAATCAAGTCCAGTTGCCCATATGAGTATAAGAAAATACTTTTAAGTTGATTCTGAGGTGTTTTACTTTCTTGTTAAACTTCATGATCTATTTATTCATTCTAAATTTTAAAATAGTTGTTCTTAAGAAATCGATTTTATCGCATTTGTTGGAATTTTAGATAAGGGTCCCTCTTTTACACTCACTTAAAGAAAAAATTTTGAAAATTTAATATTTTGAATTTTTATTTTAATCAAGCCCTGTTGCCCATAAGAGTAAAAGAAAAAACTTTTAAGTTGATTCTGAGGTGCTTTACTTTCTTGTTAAACTTCATGAGAGAGTGACCAAAAATTGTATTTGTAAAGTTGCCAGTCCCAAGGGTCGACAGATTTCAAACTTGCATAACTTTGTCAAATCTAACCCAATTTTCCTACGCAATGTAATTTTAGCCATGATTTGATCTATTTACTGATTCTACATTTTAAAATAATTGTTCTTAAGAAATCGATCTTATCGCATTTGTTGGAATTTTAGATAAGGGTCCTTTTTTGACACCCTCTTAAAGAAAAAGTTTTGAAAATTTAAAAAGTTGATTTTTCATTTTAATCAAGTCCTGTTGCCCAAATAAGTAAAAGAAAAAACTTTTAAGTTGATTCTGGGGTGCTTTACTTTCTTGTTAAACTTCATGACAGAGTGACCAAAAATTGTATTTGTAAAGTTGCCAGTCCCAAGGGTCGACAGATTTCAAACTTGCATAACTTTGTCAAATCTAACCCAATTTCCCTGCGCAATGTAATTTTAGCCATGATTTGATCTTTTTATCAATTCTTAATTTAAAAATAGTTGTTCTTAAGAAATCGATTTTATCGCATTTGTTGGAATTTTAGATAGGGGTCCTTTTTTTACACCCACTTAAAGAAAAAATTTTGAAAATTTAATATTTTGATTTTTCATTTTAATCAAGTCCTGTTGCCCATATGAGTATAAGGAAAAACTTTTAAGTTGACTCTGAGGTGTTTTACTTTCTTGTTAAACTACATGACAGAATGACCAAAAATTGTATTTGTAAAGTTGCCAGTCCCAAGGGTCGACAGATTTCAAACTTGTATAACTTTGTCAATTCTAACCCAATTTTCCTGCGCAATGTAATTTTAGCCATGATTTGATCTATATATTGATTCTACATTTTAAAATAGTTGTTCTTAAGAAATTGGATTTATCGCATTTGTTGGAATTTTAGATACGGGTCCTTTTTTTACACCCTCTTAAAGAAAAAGTTTTGAAAATTTAAAAAGTTGATTTTTCAATTTTAATTAAGTCCAGTTGCCCATATGAGTATAAAAAAATACTTTTAAGTTGATTCTGAGGTGCTTTACTTTCTTGTTAAACTTCATGACAGAGTGACCAAAAATTGTACTTGTAAAGTTGTCAGTCCCAAGGGTCGACAGATTTAAACTTGCATAACTTTGTCAAATCTAACCCAATTTTCCTGCGCAATGTAGTTTTAGCCATGACTTGATCTATTTATTCATTCGACATTTTAAAATAGTTGTTCTTAAGAAATCGATTTTATCGCATTTGTTGGAATTTTAGATACGGGTCCTTTTTTTACACCCTCTTAAAGAAAAAGTTTTGAAAATTTAAAAAGTTGATTTTTCATTTTTAATTAAGTCCTGTTGCCCATATAAGTATAAGAAAATATTTTAAAGTTGATTCTGAGGTGTTTCACTTTCTTGTTAAACTGCATGACAGAGTGACCAAAAATTGTATTTGTAAAGTTGCCAGTCCTAAGGGTCGACAGATTTCAAACTTGCATAACTTTGTCAAATCTAACCCAATTTTCCTGCGCAATGTAGTTTTAGCCATGACTTGATCTATTTATTCATTCGACATTTTAAAATAGTTGTTCTTAAGAAATCGATTTTATCGCATTTGTTGGAATTTTAGATACGGGTCCTTTTTTTACACCCTCTTAAAGAAAAAGTTTTGAAAATTTAAAAAGTTGATTTTTCATTTTTAATTAAGTCCTGTTGCCCATATAAGTATAAGAAAATATTTTAAAGTTGATTCTGAGGTGTTTCACTTTCTTGTTAAACTGCATGACAGAGTGACCAAAAATTGTATTTGTAAAGTTGCCAGTCCCAAGGGTCGACAGATTTCAAACTTGCATAACTTTGTCAATTCTAACCCAATTTTCCTGCGCAATGTAATTTTAGCCATGATTTGATCTATATATTGATTCTACATTTTAAAATAGTTGTTCTTAAGAAATCGGATTTATCGCATTTGTTGGAATTTTAGATAAGGGTCCTTCTTTTACACTCTCTTAAAGAAAAAATTTTGAAAATTTAAAATTCTGATTTTTCATTTTAATCAAGTCCAGTTGCCCATATTAGTATAAGAAAATACTTTTAAGTTGATTCTGAGGTGTTTTACTTTCTTGTTAAACTTCATGATCTATTTATTCATTCAAAATTTTAAAATAGTTGTTCTTAAGAAATCGATTTTATCGCATTTGTTGGAATTTTAGATAAGGGTCCCTCTTTTACACTCACTTAAAGAAAAAATTTTGAAAATTTAATATTTTGAATTTTTATTTTAATCAAGCCCTGTTGCCCATATTAGTAAAAGAAAAAACTTTTAAGTTGATTCTGAGGTGCTTTACTTTCTTGTTAAACTTCATGAGAGAGTGACCAAAAATTGTATTTGTAAAGTTGCCAGTCCCAAGGGTCGACAGATTTCAAACTTGCATAACTTTGTCAAATCTAACCCAATTTTCCTGCGCAATGTAATTTTAGCCATGAATTGATCTATTTACTGATTCTACATTTTAAAATAATTGTTCTTAAGAAATCGATCTTATCGCATTTGTTGGAATTATAGATAAGGGTCCTTTTTTTACACCCTCTTAAAGAAAAAGTTTTGAAAATTTAAAAAGTTGATTTTTCAATTTTAATTAAGTCCTGTTGCCCATATAAGTATAAGAAAATATTTTAAAGTTGATTCTGAGGTGTTTCACTTTCTTGTTAAACTGCATGACAGAGTGACCAAAAATTGTATTTGTAAATTTGCCAGTCCCAAGGGTCGACAGATTTCAAACTTGCATAACTTTGTCAAATCTAACCCAATTTTCCTGCGCAATGTAATTTTAGCCATGATTTGATCTATTTATTGATTCTACATTTTAAAATAGTTGTTCTCAAGAAATCGGATTTATCGCATTTGTTGGAATTTTAGATAAGGGTCCTTCTTTTACACTCACTTAAAGAAAAAATTTTGAAAATTTAATATTTTGATTTTTCATTTTAATCAAGTCCTGTTGCCCATATGAGTATAAGAAAAAACTTTTAAGTTGACTCTGAGGTGTTTTACTTTCTTGTTAAACTACATGACAGAGTGACCAAAAATTGTATTTGTAAAGTTGCCAGTCCCAAGGGTCGACAGATTTCAAACTTGCATAACTTTGTCAATTCTAACCCAATTTTGCTGCGCAATGTAATTTTAGCCATGATTTGATCTATATATTGATTCTACATTTTAAAATAATTGTTCTTAAGAAATCGATCTTATCGCATTTGTTGGAATTTTAGATAAGGGCCCCTCTTTTACACTCACTTAAAGAAAAAATTTTGAAAATTTAATATTTTGAATTTTTATTTTAATCAAGCCCTGTTGCCCATAAGAGTAAAAGAAAAAACTTTTAAGTTGATTCTGAGGTGCTTTACTTTCTTGTTAAACTTCATGATCTATTTATTCATTCTAAATTTTAAAATAGTTGTTCTTAAGAAATCGATTTGATCGCATTTGTTGGAATTTTAGATAAGGGTCCCTCTTTTACACTCACTTAAAGAAAAAATTTTGAAAATTTAATATTTTGAATTTTTATTTTAATCAAGCCCTGTTGCCCATAAGAGTAAAAGAAAAAACTTTTAAGTTGATTCTGAGGTGCTTTACTTTCTTGTTAAACTTCATGAGAGAGTGACCAAAAATTGTATTTGTAAAGTTGCCAGTCCCAAGGGTCGACAGATTTCAAACTTGCATAACTTTGTCAAATCTAACCCAATTTTCCTGCGCAATGTAATTTTAGCCATGATTTGATCTATTTACTGATTCTACATTTTAAAATAATTGTTCTTAAGAAATCGATCTTATCGCATTTGTTGGAATTATAGATAAGGGTCCTTTTTTTACACCCTCTTAAAGAAAAAGTTTTGAAAATTTAAAAAGTTGATTTTTCAATTTTAATTAAGTCCTGTTGCCCATATAAGTATAAGAAAATATTTTAAAGTTGATTCTGAGGTGTTTCACTTTCTTGTTAAACTGCATGACAGAGTGACCAAAAATTGTATTTGTAAATTTGCCAGTCCCAAGGGTCGACAGATTTCAAACTTGCATAACTTTGTCAAATCTAACCCAATTTTCCTGCGCAATGTAATTTTAGCCATGATTTGATCTATTTATTGATTCTACATTTTAAAATAGTTGTTCTCAAGAAATCGGATTTATCGCATTTGTTGGAATTTTACACTCATTTAAAGAAAAATTTTGAAAATTTAATATTTTGATTTTCATTTTAATCAAGTCCTGTTGCCCATATGAGTATAAGAAAAAACTTTTAAGTTGACTCTGAGGTGTTTTACTTTCTTGTTAAACTACATGCAGAGTGACCAAAAATTGTATTTGTAAAGTTGCCAGTCCCAAGGGTCGACAGATTTCAAACTTGCATAACTTTGTCAATTCTAACCCAATTTTCCTGCGCAATGTAATTTTAGCCATGATTTGATCTATATATTGATTCTACATTTTAAAATAGTTGTTCTTAAGAAATCGGATTTATCGCATTTGTTGGAATTTTAGATACGGGTCCTTTTTTTACACCCTCTTAAAGAAAAAGTTTTGAAAATTTAAAAAGTTGATTTTTCAATTTTAATTAAGTCCAGTTGCCCATATAAGTATAAGAAAATATTTTAAAGTTGATTCTGAGGTGTTTCACTTTCTTGTTAAACTGCATGACAGAGTGACCAAAAATTGTATTTGTAAAGTTGCCAGTCCTAAGGGTCGACAGATTTCAAACTTGCATAACTTTGTCAAATCTAACCCAATTTTCCTGCGCAATGTAGTTTTAGCCATGACTTGATCTATTTATTCATTCGACATTTTAAAATAGTTGTTCTTTAGAAATCGATTTTATCGCATTTGTTGGAATTTTAGATACGGGTCCTTTTTTTACACCCTCTTAAAGAAAAAGTTTTGAAAATTTAAAAGTTGATTTTTCATTTTAATCAAGTCCTGTTGCCCATATAAGTATAAGAAAATATTTTAAAGTTGATTCTGAGGTGTTTCACTTTCTTGTTAAACTGCATGACAGAGTGACCAAAAATTGTATTTGTAAAGTTGCCAGTCCCAAGGGTCGATAGATTTAAACTTGCATAACTTTGTCAAATCTAACCCAATTTTCCTGCGCAATGTAATTTTAGCCATGATTTGATCTATTTATTGATTCCACATTTTAAAATATTTGTTCTTAAGAAATCGATTTTATCGCATTTGTTGGAATTTTAGATAAGGGTCCTTTTTTACACTCTCTTAAAGACAAAATTTTGAAAATTTAAAATTTTGATTTTTCATTTTAATCAAGTCCTGTTGCCCATATAAGTATAAGAAAATATTTTAAAGTTGATTCTGAAGTGTTTCACTGTCTTGTTAAACTTCATGACAGAGTGACCAAAAATTGTATTTGTAAAGTTGCCAGTCCCAAGGGTCGACAGATTTCAAACTGCATAACTTTGTCAATTCTAACCCAATTTTCCTGCGCAATGTAATTTTAGCCATGATTTGATCTATATATTGATTCTACATTTAAAATAGTTGTTCTTAAGAAATCGGATTTATCGCATTTGTTGGAATTTTAGATAAGGGTCCTTCTTTTACACTCACTTAAAGAAAAATTTTGAAAATTTAAAATTCTGATTTTTCATTTTAATCAAGTCTAGTTGCCCATATGAGTATAAGAAAATACTTTTAACGTTGATTCTGAGGGTGACCTTTTACTTGTCAAAGTTGAAAGTCCCAAGGGTCGACAGATTTAAACTTGCATACTTTGTCAAATCTAACCCAATTTTCCGCCAATGTAATTTTAGCCATGATTTGATCTATTTATTGATTCTACCTAAAATAGTTGTTCTTAAGAAATCGATTTTATCGCATTTGTTGGAATTTTAGATAAGGGTCTTCTTTACACTCCTTAAAGAAAAAATTTTGAAAATTTAAAATTTTGATTTTTCATTTTAATCAAGTCCTGTTGCCCATATGAGTATAAGAAAATACTTTTAAGTTGATTCTGAGGTGTTTTACTTTCTTGTTAAACTTCATGACAGAGTGACCAAAAATTGTATTTGTAAAGTTGCCAGTCCCAAGGGTCGACAGATTTAAACTTGCATAACTTTGTCAAATCAACCCAATTTTCCTGCGCAATGTAATTTTAGCCATGATTTGATCTATATTGATTCTACATTTTAAAATAGTTGTTCTAAGAAATCGATTTATCGCATTTGTTGGAATTTTAGATAAGGGTCCTTTTTTTACTCTTTAAAGAAAAAAATTTTGAAATTTAAAATTTTGCTTTTTTATTTTAAATAGTTTTTATATAAGTATTGCCCGTACTAAAAAGTTGATTCTGAGGTGTTTCATTTCTTGTTAAACTTCATGACAGAGTGACCAAAAATTGTATTGTAAAGTTGCCAGTCCCAAGGGTCGACAGATTTAAACTTGCATAACTTTGTCAAATCTAACCCAATTTTCCTGCGCAATGTAATTTTAGCCATGATTTGATCTATTTATTGATTCTACATTTAAAATAGTTGTTCTTAAGAAATCGATTTTATCGCATTTGTTGGAATTTTAGATAAGGTCCTTCTTTTACACTCTTGAAGAAAAAATTTTGAAAATTTAAATTTTGATTTTTTATTTTAATCAAGTCCTGTTGCCCATAGTATAAGAAAACTTTTAAGTTGATTCTGAGGTTTTAATTTCTTGTTAAACTTCATGACAGAGTGACCAAAAATTGTACTTGTAAAGTTGTCCAGTCCCAAGGGTCGACAGATTTAAACTTGCATAACTTTGTCAAATCTAACCCAATTTTCCTGCGCAATGTAGTTTTAGCCATGATTTGATCTATTTATTGATTCTACTTTTTAAAATCGTTGTCGCATTTGTTGGTTGGATTTGTCCGGGTTTTACACTCACTAAACGATTAGTACGCTTTAATAATGTTCCACATATTATTGATTTTCATTTTAATCAAGTCCTGTTGCCCATATAGTAAAAGAAAAAACTTTTAAGTTGATTCTGAGGTATTTTACTTTCTTGTTAAAACTTCATGACAGAGTGACCAAAAATTGTATTTGTAAAGTTGCCAGTCCCAAGGTCGACAGATTTCAAACTTGCATAACTTTGTCAAATCTAACCCAATTTTCCTGCGCAATGTAATTTTAGCCATGATTTGATCTATTTATTAATTCTACATTTTAAAATAGTTGTTCTTAAGAAATCGGATTTATCGCATTTGTTGGAATTTTAGATAAGGGTCCTTCTTTTACACTCTCTTAAAGAAAAAATTTTGAAAATATAAAATTTATATTTTTTATTTTAATCAAGTCCAGTGCTCATATGAGTATAAGAAAGTACTTTTAAGTTGATTCTGAGGTGTTTCACTTCTTGTTAAACTGCATGACAGAGTGACCAAAATAGTTTTGTAACGTTCAGTCCCAAGGGTCGACAGATTTAAATGCATAACTTTGTAAATCAACCCAATTTTCCTGCGCAATGTAATTTTAGCCATGATTGATCTATTTATTGATTCTACTATCGTTTATCGCTTTGTTGGAATTTTAGATAAGGGTCCTTCTTTTACACTCACTTAAAGAAAAAATTTTGAAAATATAATATTTTGATTTTTCATTTTAATCAAGTCCTGTTGCCCATATAAGTATAAGAAAATATTTTAAAGTTGATTCTGAGGTGTTTCACTTTCTTGTTAAACTTCATGACAGAGTGACCAAAAATTGACTTGTAAAGTTGCCAGTCCCAAGGGTCGACAGATTTAAACTTGCATAACTTTGTCAAATCTAACCCAATTTTCCTGCGCAATGTAATTTTAGCCATGATTTGATCTATTTATTGATTCTACATTTTAAATTAGTTGTTCTTAAGAAATCGATTTTATCGCATTTGTTGGAATTTTAGATAAGGGTCCTTCTTTTACACTCACTTAAGAAAAAATTTTGAAAATTTAATATTTTGATTTTTCATTTTAATCAAGTCCTCTTGCCCATATAAGTATAAGAAAATATTTTAAAGTTGATTCTGAGGTGTTTCACTTTCTTGTTAAACTTCATGACAGAGTGACCAAAAATTGACTTGTAAAGTTGCCAGTCCCAAGGGTCGACAGATTTAAACTTGCATAACTTTGTCAAATCTAACCCAATTTTCCTGCGCAATGTAATTTTAGCCATGATTTGATCTATTTATTGATTCTACATTTTAAAATAGTTGTTCTTAAGAAATCGGATTTTATCGCATTTGTTGGAATTTTAGATAAGGGTCCTTCTTTTACACTCTCTTAAAGAAAAAATTTTGAAAATATAAAATTTATGATTTTTTATTTTAATCAAGTCCTGTTGCCCATATAAGTATAAGAAAATACTTTTAAGTTGATTCTGAGGTGTTTCACTTTCTTGTTAAACTGCATGACAGAGTGACCAAAAATTTTATTTGTAAAGTTGCCAGTCCCAAGGGTCGACAGATTTAAACTTGCATAACTTTGTCAAATCTAACCCAATTTTCCTGCGCAATGTAATTTTAGCCATGATTTGATCTATTTATTGATTCTACATTTCAAAAAAGTTGTTCTTAAGAAATCGTTTTTATCGGTTTTTGGAATTTTAGATAAGGGTCCTTCTTTTACACTCACTTAAAGAAAAAATTTTGAAAATTTAATATTTTGATTTTTCATTTTAATCAAGTCCTGTTGCCCATATAAGTATAAGAAAATATTTTAAAGTTGATTCTGAAGTGTTTCACTGTCTTGTTAAACTTCATGACAGAGTGACCAAAAATTGTACTTGTAAAGTTGCCAGTCCCAAGGGTCGACAGATTTAATCTTGCATAACTTTGTCAAATCTAACCCAATTTTCCTGCGCAATGTAATTTTAGCCATGATTTGATCTATTTATTGATTCTACATTTAAAATTTGTTGTTCTTAAGAAATCGATCTCATCGCATTTGTTGGAATTTTAGATAAGGGTCCTTCTTTTACACTCACTTAAAGAAAAATTTTGAAAATGTAAAATTTTGATTTTTCATTTTAAACAAGCCCTGTTGCCCATAAGAGTAAAAGAAAAAACTTTTAAGTTGATTCTGAGGTGTTTTACTTTCTTGATAAGCTTCATGACAGAGTGACCAAAAATTGTATTTGTAAAGTTGCCAGTCCCAAGGGTCGACAGATTTCAAACTTGCATAACTTTGTCAAATCTAACCCAATTTTCCTGCGCAATGTAATTTTAGCCATGGTTTGATCTATTTATTGATTCTACATTTCAAAAAAGTTGTTCTTAAAAATCGATTTTGTCGGATTTTTGGAATTTTAGATAAGGGTCCTTCTTTTACACTCACTTAAAGAAAAAATTTTGAAAATTTAATATTTTGATTTTTCATTTTAATCAAGTCCTGTTGCCCATATAAGTATAAGAAAATATTTTAAAGTTGATTCTGAAGTGTTTCACTGTCTTGTTAAACTTCATGACAGAGTGACCAAAAATTGACTTGTAAAGTTGCCAGTCCCAAGGGTCGACAGATTTAAGCTTGTATAACTTTGTCAAATCTAACCCAATTTTCCTGCGCAATGTAATTTTAGCCATGATTTGATCTATTTATTGATTCTACATTTTAAAATAGTTGTTCATAAGAAAACGATTTTATCGCATTTGTTGGAATTTTAGATAAGGGTCCTTCTTTTACACTCACTGAAAGAAAAAATTTTGAAAATTTAATATTTTGATTTTTCATTTTAATCAAGTCCTCTTGCCCATATAAGTATAAGAAAATATTTTAAAGTTGATTCTGAAGTGTTTCACTGTCTTGTTAAACTTCATGACAGAGTGACCAAAAATTGACTTGTAAAGTTGCCAGTCCCAAGGGTCGACAGATTTAAACTTGCATAAATTTGTCAAATCTAACCCAATTTTCCAGCGCAATTTAGTTTTAGCCATGATTTGATCTATTTGTTGATTCTACATTTAAAATTTGTTGTTCTTAAGAAATCGATCTCATCGCATTTGTTAGAATTTTAGATAAGGGTTCTTCTTTTACACTCACTTAAAGAAAAAATTTTGAAAATTTAATATTTTGATTTTTCATATTAATGAAGTCCAGTTGCCCATATGAGTAAAAAAAAATACATTTAAGTTGATTCTGAGGTGTTTTACTTTTTTGTTAAACTTGCTAAAATTGTACTTGTAAAGTTGCCAGTCCCAAGGGTCGACAGATTTCAAACTTGCATAACTTTGTCAAATCTAACCCAATTTTCGTGTGGAATATAATTTTAGCCATGACTTGATCTATTTATCGATTCTACATTTTAAAAAAGTTGATCTAAAGAAATCGATTTTATCGCATTTGTTGGAATTTTAGGTAAGGTTCCTTCTTTTACACTCACTTAAAGAAAAAATTTTGAAAATTTAACATTTTGATTTTTCATATTAATGAAGTCCAGTTGCCCATATGAGTAAAAAAAAATACATTTAAGTTGATTCTGAGGTGTTTTACTTTTTTGTTAAACTTGCTAAAATTATACTTGTAAAGTTGCCAGTCCCAAGGGTCGACAGATTTCAAACTTGCATAACTTTGACAAAACTAACCCAATTTTCCTGCGCAATGTAATTTTAGCCATTATTTGATCTATTTATTGATTCTACATTCTAAAAAAATTGTTATTAAGAAATCGATTTTATCGCATTTGTTGGAATTTTAGATAAGGGTTCTTCTTTTACACTCACTTAAAGAAAAAATTTTGATTTTTCATTTTAATCAAGTCCTGTTGCCCATATGAGTATAAGAAAAAACTTTTAAGTTGATTCTGAGGTGTATTACTTTCTTGTTAAACTTCATGACAGAGTGACCAAAAATTGTACTTGTAATGTTGCCAGTCCCAAGGGTCGACAGATTTAAACTTGCATAACTTTGTCAAATCTAACCCAATTTTCCTGCGCAATAAAATTTTAGCCATGATTTGATCTATTTATTGATTCTACATTCTAAAAAAATTGTTCTTAAGAATTCGATTTTATCGCATTTGTTGGAATTTTAGATAAGGGTTCTTCTTTTACACTCACTTAAACAAAAAATTTTGATTTTTCATTTTAATCAAGTCCTGTTGCCCATATAAGTATAAGAAAATATTTTAAAGTTGATTCTGAGGTGGTTTACTTTCTTGTTAAACTTCATGACAGAGTGACCAAAAATTGTATTTGTAAAGTTGCCAGTCCCAAGGGTCGACAGATTTCAAACTTGCATAACTTTGTTAAATCTAACCCAATTTTCCTGCGCAATGTAATTTTAGCCATGACTTGATCTATTTATTGATTCTACATTTCAAAAAAGTTGTTCTTAAGAAATCGTTTTTATCGGTTTTTTGGAATTTTAGATAAGGGTCCTTCTTTTACACTCACTTAAAGAAAAAATTTTGAAAATTTAATATTTTGATTTTCATTTTAATCAAGTCCTGTTGCCCATATAAGTAAAAGAAAAAACTTTTAAGTTGATTCTGAGGTGCTTTACTTTCTTGTTAAGCTTCATGACAGAGTGACCAAAAATTGTATTTGTAAAGTTGCCAGTCCCAAGGGTCGACATATTTCAAACTTGCATAGCTTTGTCAAATCTAACCCAATTTTCCTGCGCAATGTAGTTTTAGCCATGACTTGATCTATTTATTGATTCTACATTTTAAAATAGTTGTTCTTAAGAAATCGATTTTATCGCATTTGTTGGAATTTTAGATAAGGGTCCTTCTTTTACACCCTCTTAAAGAAAAAATTTTGAAAATTTAATATTTTGATTTTTCATTTTAATCAAGTCCTGTTGCCCATATAAGTAAAAAAAAACTTTTAAGTTGATTCTGAGGTGCTTTACTTTCTTGTTAAACTTCATGACAGAGTGACCAAAAATTGTATTTGTAAAGTTGCCAGTCCCAAGGGTCGACAGATTTCAAACTTGCATAGCTTTGTCAAATCTAACCCAATTTTCCTGCGCAATGTAGTTTTAGCCATGACTTGATCTATTTATTGATTCTACATTTTCAAATAGTTGTTCTTAAGAAATCGTTTTTATCGGTTTTTTGGAATTTTAGATAAGGGTCCTTCTTTTACACCCTCTTAAAGAAAAAATTTTGAAAATTAAACATTTTGATTTTTCATTTTTAATCAAGTCCTGTTGCCCATATAAGTATAAGAAAATATTTTAAAGTTGATTCTGAGGTGGTTTACTTTCTTGTTAAACTTCATGACAGAGTGACCAAAAATTGTATTTGTAAAGTTGCCAGTCCCAAGGGTCGACAGATTTAAACTAGCATAACTTTGTCAAATCTAACCCAATTTTCCTGCGCAATGTAATTTTAGCCATGAATTGATCTATTTATTGATTCTACATTTTAAAATAGTTGTTCTTAAGAAATCGGATTTATCGCATTTGTTGGAATTTTAGATAAGGGTCCTTCTTTTACACTCACTTAAAGAAAAAATTTTGAAAATTTAACATTTTGATTTTTCACTTTAATCTAGTCCTGTTGCCCATATAAGTAAAAGAAAAAACTTTTAAGTTGATTCTGAGGTGTTTTACTTTCTTGTTAAACTTCATGACAGAGTGACCAAAAATTGTATTTGTAAAGTTGCCAGTCCCAAGGGTCGACAGATTTCAAACTTGCATAGCTTTGTCAAATCTAACCCAATTTTCCTGCGCAATGTAATTTTAGCCATGATTTGATCTATCTATTGATTCTACATATTAAAATAGTTGTTCTTAAGAAATCGATCTTATCGCATTTGTTGGAATTTTAGATAAGGGTCCTTCTTTTACACCCTCTTAAAGAAAAAATTTTGAAAATTTAACATTCTGATTTTTCATTTTTAATCAAGTCCTGTTGCCTATATAAGTATAAGAAAATATTTTAAAGATGATTCTGAGGTGGTTTACTTTCTTGTTAAACTTCATGACTGAGTGACCAAAAATTGTATTTGTAAAGTTGCCAGTCCCAAGGGTCGACAGATTTCAAACTTGCATAGCTTTGTCAAATCTAACCCAATTTTCCTGCGCAATGTAATTTTAGCCATGGTTTGATATATTTATTGATTCTACATTTTAAAATAGTTGTTCTTAAGAAATCGGATCTTATCGCATTTGTTGGAATTTTAGATAAGGGTCCTTCTTTTACACTCACTTAAAGAAAAAATTTTGAAAATTTAATATTTTGATTTTTCAAATTAATCAAGTCCTGTTGCCCATATAAGTAAAAGAAAAAACTTTTAAGTTGATTCTGAGGTGTTTTACTTTCTTGTTAAACTTCATGACAGAGTGACCAAAAATTGTATTTGTAAAGTTGCCAGTCCCAAGGGTCGACAGATTTCAAACTTGCATAGCTTTGTCAAATCTAACCCAATTTTCCTGCGCAATGTAATTTTAGCCATGATTTGATCTATCTATTGATTCTACATTTTGAAATAGTTGTTCTTAAGAAATCGACCTTATCGCATTTGTTGGAATTTTAGATAAGGGTCCTTCTTTTACACTCACTTAAGGAAAAAATTTTAAAAATTTAATATATTGATTTTTCATTTTAATCAAGTCCTGTTTCCCATATAAGTAAAAGAAAAAACTTTTAAGTTGATTCTGAGGTGTTTTACTTTCTTGTTAAACTTCATGACAGAGTGATCAAAATTTGTATTTGTAAAGTTGCCAGTCCCAAGGGTCGACAGATTTAAACTTGCATAACTTTGTCAAATCTAACCCAATTTTCCTGCGCAATGTAGTTTTAGCCATGATTTGACCTATTTATTGATTCTACATTTTAAAATAGTTGTTCTTAAGAAATCGAACTTATCGCATTTGTTGGAATTTTAGATAAGGGTCCTTCTTATACACTCACTTAAAGAAAAAATTTTGAAAATTTAAAATTTTGATTTTTCATTTTAATCAAGCCCTGTTGCCCATAAGAGTAAAAGAAAAAACTTTTAAGTTGATTCTGAGGTGTTTTACTTTCTTGTTAAACTTCATGACAGAGTGACCAAAAATTGTATTTGTAAAGTTGCCAGTCCCAAGGGTCGACAGATTTAAACTTGCATAACTTTGTCAAATCTAACCCAATTTTCCAGCGCAATGTAATTTTAGCCATGGTTTGATCTATTTATTGATTCTACATTTTAAAATAGTTGTTCTTAAGAAATCGGATTTATCGCATTTGTTGGAATTTTAGATAAGTGTCCTTCTTTTACACTCACTTGAAGAAAAAATTTTGAAAATTTAATATTTTGATTTTTCATTTAATCAAGTCCTGTTGCCCATATAAGTATAAGAAAATATTTTAAAG